>BQNB010100998.1:0-24578 GCA_026074375.1 Tanacetum coccineum | reverse complement strand
TATATTTCATTGTATACATTACTATAAATTCGGTATATGTATGATACATATGATATATTTTTGTAACTTTTATGTATTGGGTATAAATGTGGGTATTTGTTGAAGCATAGAAAAGTTTTGGCGGTTACGGGTATGCCTAAACGTATTTTATTGCGAAACGTATTTAATTTACGTAACCAATAAAAATAAAATGAACAAGGATCATAATTATTCTTAAAATAATTATTTAATACTTGATTGATGTAAACGCTTAATTTTTTGATGCCCGTTTACATTGAACGCTAATTTTTAGCTTACGCGATTTAGCTTAACATTTATGATTTAAAGCAAACGCGTACAATACAAAAGGTACATTGTGGATTTATCGACGTCGTCAATGACTTGAAAACACAAGGTGTTATAGTGTATCTTGATCAATTCTCGTCGATGAAGGTGTACCGGTTGAAACAACATGTTCTTGAACAGCAGCTACAAGAACAGGTTGAGCAACACTTGGTGAAGGATTAAAGTACTCATCTAACATTGGGCAAAATAACGTATCCCAGTCATTCTTTGTTGGTGGAACATTATGTGTTGGAGAAGGAGGTTGTGGTACGAGTCCTGAACTGATTGTTCCAGGAGTCAAAAGTTAAGGACCGAGTCCTGAACTGATGTGTGCAGGAGCCGTATGACCATTTTTCAAACATCAATCAACAGGAAGTTAATTCACACTTCTCCCCCTCAAAAATTGCATATGAGGTTGCCATTTTTGATTGAACAAGTGAATAATAGTACAATCCAAGGTACGTTGATCCACTTGATAACAAAATAAGCATGGAAAAATCATGAATCATGTTGATAAGAATGGTCAAAAACAAGAAGATTTCTCTTTTTCCGAAGATAAAGCGCACTAAAGCGTACACCTTTCTTTTCTTTAAGGAACGAGGCCTGAAGTGTTGTCAACAGACGCCATTGTAAATGTACATCAGATTAGAATCCATTGAACTCTTGGCATATGAGATATCAGTCTTTTCGGCAACCAAACTCTGAGTCTTTCCTTTATAGGAGTAAAAGGTGTACTTGCACTTAAGTTAAGAATACATGCACTGACATTAAGAGTTTGATCGCATTCATATGGGTTAGTGATATCATCATTTGAACCATTTGGAGGCTCACTGTCAAATTTGCTCGTGCAAGAGTCGAATAACTTTCCTGTAGGAATCCACTTTAGACCAACAGTTGTGAAAATTTTACTCGTGGGTTTCCACCTAAGACAAGATCTAGGAGATGTTTTCTCATACACAGCAGAAGTCTTTTTGGGAGAAAACCTATGTCCTGAAAAGATATGCCTACCATGTTTCTGAGTATGACTCTTCTATTCTACGAGGTTGTTACTGTTTTTAGTCTTATGGGGTTTAACCTTACGTGAATTCACTTCATTCAGGAGTTTTGTTATGCAAGCATCATGATTTGCATTAAAGACACATTTATGACATGTAGAACAAAAGAAATGTTTGGAATCTGAAAAAGAACTAGAATTCCTAGAGTGATATGCTTTGGGCACAACCGTAATTGTTACGCAACTACTCTTAGATGTAGGCAAACTCCTAGAAGTTTGATTCGTTCTCTTAGGGTTTGGAGTACTACCATTAGCAGTGTTTTGTAATCTAGCAGAAGGCATCATACTAGGTTTTGAATTCCTATTTCTTTCTTGTGTCTTTTTCCTAGCTTCCTCTAGATAGTTATTATGAGCCATATCATTTGAACCATAAGATTCTTCTTGACTATTCCTAGATAAGCCAGGAGCAATCACGTGATGAGGTTTTACAAGCACTTATTCTCGAACTTTAGGCAAATAATGAGGAGTGACTGGTTTTGAAAAAACGTTATTCAAATCAACTTGGGAGGCAAACCATGGTTTTGAAAAGTTAGGTCGTTCAGATTTAAACGCATTCGGTTGTCTAACAGCTGATTGGTTTCTAAGTGGTTGTAAAACCGGTTTCCCCAAGATTGATGGTTTGGCAAACTTAGTATCCACGCTATTTCATTTTAACTTTCTTAATTCATTTTTTAATGCTGCATTTGCAAAAACCTTTTCCTGAATCTGAGCTTTTAAATCAGCATTTTTGACAGACTTTTGATTAATTTGAGAAATTAAAGAGTCACTATTGTCTTTATTCTAAACGCGTGTCTTTTTAATTGAAACATAAAGTTCTTTGTAAGTTTGTTTCAAATGTTCATTTTCTTTATGTAATTGCTCATTTACTGCAAGTAATTTAGCCACACTGTGTTCTAATTCGATGTTAATAGTTTCAATTACATCTATATCATTTTTAACTTTGGCTTCATTACTTGCATCCTTCACACTACTTTGGCTTTATTACTTGCATCCTTCACCACATTTAATTTGATTCTTCAAGTTGCAAATTAGTGTGGTTTTGGCCTGTAGCTGAGCTTTCAAATTATTTATCTCAAAAAATTTACGAAACTCAGGAGACTCCTGATTCTTACATGGTTTGTTACATTGAAAACTTTCTTCC
Source organism: Tanacetum coccineum (assembly GCA_026074375.1). NCBI lineage: Eukaryota > Viridiplantae > Streptophyta > Magnoliopsida > Asterales > Asteraceae > Tanacetum > Tanacetum coccineum. Next base: position 22,059 of record BQNB010100998.1, on the reverse strand, counting down.
TTTTGTTGCATTGAGATTTCAAGTGAAATACAATATTTTTCAAGTTGTAAAAACCTGTTTGAAAGTTCATTAAATTTGAGAAACTCAACCTTAAGCAAATGACTTTTTACTTAATCATGTTCAACATCCTGGTCAATCTCTCCTCCCCTATGACTCATATTTGTTGAATCAGGAATGGTATTGCTATCAACCTTTTCCAACAGTAGCTAATTTGTATAGCATATAATATGCCAATTGTATTCTGCCCTATCGGTGTCTGACTAAGACACCCAATGTGATTCGACATGGTATATATCCGTTGGTTCACTCCGTGACACCAGTGAGAGCTACGCACCCGGATTGGGATAATTAGTCCCAATAGATCTATTTATAACATTCACGCTCCTTCAACCGGTCCTCCGGTCAAGAAATTGACAGTTCATGATAATTCGGGCATTGAATGGTTTAATCGCTACTTAGGTAACACGGTAACAGGTGATGATAACGAAAATACTTGTGTCAATGAAGAAATAACATTGTATTTCGTAAACCAGCTTAAAATACTTAAATCCTAAGTAGAAGAGTTATATACCGGAGCTTGTAAATAAGTATGGAGTATGTAAACAAGTTGTAACGAGCATTTATTCTCCCCAGAGATTTGTAAAGTAATGGATAACAAGTAAAAGCGGGGTATAAACTCACATCGATGTTGTAGAACGATTGGCGGGAATACGCATATTACGCGCACAGACAAACAAAAACTGGAGGCTCGACTAGAAGTTGCGGTTTATCTTAAACGGTTGTATCTCTACTAGCCTAGGATAAATGTATTTGGGTTTTCCGATGACTATAGTACATTCAATCGCGGCAGTTGATAACAGATTTAGATTTAAAGTTATAATAGTTGGTGGTTGGTTAAATAAAGAAGTTAAAAAGTAACGCAAGGTGTGTAATATATTCCGTTATTATTACTAATGAAAATGGACCGAGATATTAACTCATACGTGAATTATGATAACACGGTACCAACCACAGGTTAAACTCGAAGCGGAGCCTCTATAGAATACCCGACAATGTGTTTCATTCTAATTAAGATGACATTTAAAATAAACATGATTTAATTTTATTATACTTTACCAAAGTATTATATAAGAAAGATGGTAAAAATAAAGGAAACTAAATAATTCGACACGTATTCGGAAATCACCATATAAGTTCATTAAGAGTCCTTGGTATAAAAGTAATGCACGTTTTATAGTTGAGAATTATGTAAATGATGTTTTCACAGCTTTTGCAAAAGTTATGACTTTATCTTCTAGTCAAGAATTTTATAAAATAATATTTTATAATTTAGTATTTTGTTTTCTTGACGATTGTAGCTAAAATAGTTATTTCATTCGTAAAAGTATTGTTCTCGTTTGTTTGTCTAGTTGTTGTATAATGTTAAATTAAACAATCTTAAAATTATATAACTTAATCTTTTTTCAATCAATCTGTGTTGCAATTTACTCGCGTAATCAATATATATAATTAGGCGAGATTAAATAATATATAACACATTTATTTAACCATTAACCACCATTTAATCCAGTTTTATATTTATAAAATCTTATGATATAATTATTAATCGATTTGCATAAATCAAAAAACCCACCTCCTAATGGTTGTTTTGCTCACCCAACAAACCCTTATGCATTTCCCGCTCACCCAAAAACACCCCCTTATGCACTTCTTGCCACCCAAGCACATCCTTGGGTGTTATTCAGCAAACCAACAACTTGTTGGTGTAATCCAGCAAACTAAAAACAACCCTGCTGGTGTTATTCCAGTAAACCAAACACCCTGCTGTGTGTTTACAGCCAAACGCCCCTATGGAGCTAAATTGAAAACCAAACGCACCTCTTGGGTGGTTTTTAAAGCCAAACGCACCCCTTGTGTTGTGAATCGAAACCAAACGCGCCCTAATCTGTTTTATTGACAAAACCAAACGCACCCTACGTGCTGAATACATATCCAAACGTACCCTTATGGTGTTATACGTTAAACCAAACACATCCTTTGGTGCATAACACAAAACCAAATGCAACCTAATCTGTTTTATAACAACCAACGATCCTAAATCTGTCCTAAATCCAAATGCTCCTAAATCTTGGTGTTTCATCAAATCAAACACACCTTGGCTGTGAAAACAACCATACGCACCCTTTGGTCGCGGCTGCTCACGGCACCGCTCCCCATGGTGGTGTCTGACCTGAAGCCCAACGCACCCTTCGGTGCTATGAAACCAACCAAACGCGCCCTTGGTGCAGCCACAACCGAACACACCCTTGGTAGGTGGCTGAGAACCAAAACGTACCCATATGGTGCTTTACCCGAAACCCAACGCACCCTAGTCGGGTTGAGAACAAAACCGGACGCACCCTAATGGGTTATAATAACCCAACGCACCCTATTTTGGTGTTGCTGCCAAACCCGACGCACCCCTGGTGCTTATCAGAAAAACAAACGCACCTATGGTGTTGAAATAATAACCAAACGCACTATGTGATGGTGGTGTGGTGACGGGGGATGGTGGTCACGGTGGTGGTGATGATGACGGTGGTGACGTGATGATGATGATGCGGTTGGTGGTGGCGTTCGGTGGAGGCGCAACGGTGGTGATGGCGCGTGGTGGTGGGGATCGGATAGATCGGGTGGTGGGGAGGCTTTTGGGATTTGGTAGGAAAACTCGCCGGAAAAGTGGCGGCCGGCGGCGGCGGTGGTGGCCGGAGGTTGGCCGGATCCGGCGGTGGCTGCCGGAAGTAGGGGGAGAGAGATGGAGTGGATGTGTGTGTATAATTTTTGTTAAAAAAAATGATAAAGTTTTATAAAAATGTATTTATAATAAAACTTTAAAATTAAGTGGCAAGTGTTAAATAATATGGGGTGCAATTATGTAATCATTACCACAGGGACGTAAAGGTGTAAACTTTTGAGTATTATTTTGTAAAATATTGGTTCGGGACTCGTTTGAGCGACTTAATGGATGATTCGAGTCACGAAACTTGCGCCATTGTTTTTCAAATCATTTTTCCTATAAAGACGAGTATTTACACGACTTTATTTCATAATTTTTTTTATAACATTTATTAAAATGTTTATCATTTAATTGTATATCGCTGACAAACTTTGTCCGAAAAATGAATTTTACTTTGAATAAATTCGTTTTTACCAAACGTTTTTGAATAACAAGATAATTAATTTATTAAATATTTTTACTTAATAAAAAAAGATAATTAAATATGATTTAATTATTTTCGTATTGGTACGCGTCGCATGCGGTCTTCAAAATTTTGCGAGGCTGGTTTAACCCTTTTCTGCTCGTTTTCAAGTCTCGGGTAAAACTAAAAAGTTGTCCGGAATGTCGTTTTACATCAACTTGCTTTTGAGTCCGAATTGTGAAAACATGATTTAGTGGGTCGTTTTTGATAAGTCAGCTTAATAATAACATATATCTTTTTCGTTTTTACGTCAAATAAGTTAAAAATAACTTGCACATGAGAGATGTAATAATAAATATGATTTATTATTTAAAATATGTTCCGAAAATTTTACCGGTTATGCGGTAATCGCTTTTATGTGACAATAAAAGACCAAAAGTCAAAAAGTCAAGCCAGACCCAAAAAGCAAGTGTACCACTAGTCATATAAAATTCCAACATTGAGGATGTTACAAAAGTTGTCTACCCTAAAAGCTTTAAAAGAATTAATCCTAAAGATTCCTGGAGCAATGACTCTTTCATTGTTCACAACCATGATTCTCGAGAGGAAGGTGCCGAGTTTGAAGTGACTGGTTTTGACAAAACATTCGACTTACCAACCTTGGGAATAACTGTAGATTTAGGGAAAGGAGTTACAGATAGCAGTTTTGGTCTTAGAGGGAAGAAGGTGGTTCCCAAGATTGATTTGCTTAAAAACCGAGTATTCACACTCGTACCTGTTATTGGTGTCCTTTTTGTTCAGAAACAGTATCAATAACTGAGCTCTTCAACTTAGCATTTTCATAGATGTGTCATGTAGTTTTATCTTGCAACGATCATTATCGCTTTGGTTTGAGCCGTGTCACTTTTATAGAGTCAACAAGTCTTTGTATATGGTCGTAAGATCGAACATTTTCTTTAGCATCATTCAAATCCTGAAACTCTTAATTTTTTTTCCCTAGTTCTTTATTCTCAAGTTTCTGAGACAAAGGATAAGGGTATCTGATACACATGGAGTATCCTTACTTTTTCCCTTTTGATATCCCAACTGAGCTTGCAACCGTTCGATCTTTTGTTGCATGTTATTATAAGCTTGATCGTTTAAATTTTTATCATATTTGCATTTCTTCACCATTTCTTGTACAAATCATTCCAAAGTTAGAATATTTCGTTTTTCCTTTTTAATGATTACAATTTTAAATCGTTCTTTCATACGTTTCAAGTCAGTTTGGAGATTTGATGTATCTACAGCAGAGGGATTTTGCACAATAGACATAATATCCCGACTGACAACTTCTCTCAAGAAATGCTCAATTTCCAATTCCAATGCCTTCTGCTTAACAATAGATTTACCAGCCTCTTTTGTAAGAGATTTGAAGTCTCGAACAAATTTGGCTGCTTTTTTAAAAAATTGTATTTCAAAATTTTGTACTCTAGCATCAACTTGGTTAACGATAAGGAAAAATTCATCTTTTACAATTTTGTGAATCTCTTGGTGAGCAGACGACGGACCAATTGTGTAATATCCAAAGTCACTTTTTGTTTGACAACCGTTGAAGAGTCACAATGGTGCTTTTTACCTCATTTAGAAATTTTCGAGCAACACTTGGTGTAGTATCATCTGAAAATTCTTCATTTGGTATTGAAAATGATTTAGAAACATTGGCCGATTTGGAAGTATTTGAAAAATACAACTCTTCACGTGACTTGGCCGTTTGAGAAACAAAAACCCCCGAAAGATGATTAATCTTAGTATAATTTTCCTGTTTTTATTTCTTTGTTCAATTGTTTCATTTTTAGAAGGATCTCTTGTGCAAGTTTGCAGCGTCTCTTCTGAATCATACACAACAGGAAGATTCATGTTTTCTAATACCCTTTGCCATTATACAAACTCTGTTGTTTCTATTGAGCTTGCTTGAGATAAAAACCAAAGCCATTTTCTGTTCGGTGTGGTAAAACGAGTCTGGCTTAGATGAAAGCATGTGCATCGTTGAAACGATTGGACCCGTTTTAACCAACATATTATTTATTCCTTTATCCATTCTCAAGTTGAATTTGTTTATCAAAAAGCTCGTCTTTGCGTATTTTGAAATCAGACTTCAACTTTCTTTTCTTCAAGAAGACGAAGAAACATTGATTTTTTCCTTTGAAAGCTGTTTATTTAAATTTGAATTTCCTATTCAAAGTCGTTATTTGTTTTACGGACTTAAGTGAAGTGCAATTTATCTTTTAGTAAGACATTGTTTTTGATAAAAGACTTTTGATAAACACCTTTCAAGTTTGTCATATTTTTCTTGACTAATTTCAAAACATTTTTCTTGATTTTTATATCCAGCAAGCTTAGTGGTCAATTTAGCATTAGTTTCTCTCAACTTGTGATTGACCGAGTTGACTTTCTTAACTTTAGCAACTAAATTATGAAATAATGATTCTTGGTACGCACGTGTTTCCTCAACAGTTGCAAGGTGTTGTTCTACTGTTCCCCCACCTTGTTCCACGTTAGAAACCTCAGAAATAACATTACTATCATTCTGTGGTACTTGGTTTGGTTCAGAAATGGGCTTGAGTAGCTCAATATACTACTCTTCTTGAGTAAACATATTGAATATATCATTATCATAATAATTTTTAGAGAGATGTACCTCAGCTGATCCGTCTGAGTCGTAGACGGGAGCTTTGTCAGACAGAGTACCAGATGTCGATGCTTGCTGCAAATTATTCTCTAAAGTACAGTTTGCATTTGCTCTCTCAGTTTCCTCACAAGCACCTGCGGAAGCCATGCTAATCAAATTTCATTTGAGTGCGTTGGATCCCTGCTTTTCCTCTGAGCAATTGCAGCTGTTGCTGAAGTAAGAGCATCGTTTCTTGGCTTTACTGTGCAGTTGCTGGCATAATGACCCTCTCCTCGACAGTTGTAACACCTTATCGGATTACCATTGATACCATTACCATTACCCTCAGCTGGTGCTGTTTCAACATTTCCATTCCCATACTGATTTGCAATTTTTGAAACAACACTTAGCCCATTATGATTCCCAACATTCTTAGTACCTTGATTCTGAACTGGATTCTGCCCAACCAAATGTCCTACATTCTCCACTGCATTCTCTCTACAGATTTGTTAAGGAAAAGTATAGGGCTTCAAGACCAGAAGGGTATGATCTCATGCTTTGGGGAGATTTGCACACTATGTTTGAGCCAAATGCAGATGATGAGTTATGGAAGAATCAGCATCAATACAATCTGCTAAGCTGGAGTTTGTATGATTTCTGTGGTATTCACATGTTATTGATGGAGAATGGGATGGCCATACATATGCTGACAGAGAAGAAATATCCTTTAAGCCAAGAGATGATCTCCAAGATGTTGAAGAAGAGATTAGAGGTTGATCATGAGAGTACACAGGCGATTGAGCTTCTCAGATTTATAAGATCTCAAGTTCAGAAGTGACAGAATTGTTTGAAAGAATCATTAGCAGAGGAAGAAGACTAGAAGAGTTTATTCAGAAGAAACTTGATGATTTGAAGGACAATCACAAGTTTAGGGGAGGATTGTTAGGAATAAATCTTCATATGACTTAATACTGCCAACAGTACTAAAGGAGTTAGTACTGCCAGTACAAAGTTAGTACTGCCAAGGTTACTTAATACTGCTAGTAGAAGGAGTTAGTACTGCTAAATGGTCAAAGCTGATGAACTGAAGATAAGAATGCATGGAGAGTATTTCGGATATTTATATTTGAATTGTAACTGAACCTAAATGATAGGCTGATATCTTTGTAAAGGGCTCCTTGTATTTCTATAAAAGGAGATCCCAAGTGTAGTTTAAAATATAACTTTAAGAGATACATTTAGAGAAAATTTGTAATAGCTTCAAGGTGTGTAACCCCAGTACTTCAAGAGTACTCGTATTATTTATAATATTGAAGCTGTGAGTTTTGTGTTCATTGTTTTGTTTGTGGTCATTACTGTTCCATTAATAAATTTCTCTAGAGTATCAAAGTGTAGATTCCGCATACACTTTGGTATACATACAAAGTCTCAATCTTTGTTATTTTGGATTCTTCCAAGGTAACAAACTCTTTATATCATAAAGAATCGATCAAGGCGTGAGATCAACACCCAAGACCAGATGCTTCAAACGCTATAAAAGTTTCTTTGATGAGCTACAAGGATGATACGGTTATTTGTTTGGACATCTAAAGACTAGGTTCCTAGCGAGAATAAAGTTTAATGTGCTTGCTCAACATTTACAAGAAGTCATGGAAGATTTGTTGCCTAAAATGGTAGATGCTCGAGTTAAGGAACTTACCAAGACATAAGTTCCTATATATGTTGCACAAGGGCTTTTATATGCGTTTTGTAAGCCCATTAGGGTTTTCTTAGTGTATAAAAGGAACCCTATGGCATAGTTAGAAAAGCACTTCAATTACAAATCTCATAGTTAGTTATTCTGTAACCTAGGCAGAATATTATCAATCAATATATTCAAAGTTTAGTATTCATTGTTCTTCTTAGTATTACAAGTTAGTTTTCGCATAACTTGTAGTATTCATAATCATAGTTTCTGTCTTAGTAGTTTTGGATTTATCCAAGGTTACTAACCTTTACACAAGCTAAAGGAAATCAAGATCTATTCATTGGGATCAACATTGATCACTTGAATCAACTTCTTCTCCTAAGAATCTCTGATGAAATAATGCCTTATTTCAATATGCTTGGTTTTAGAATGAAACACTAGATTCTTCATAATACAAATGGTGCTTTCATTATCAATGTGAATCTTGGTATTCATGAAGTTGAACCCATAATCAAGCATTTGATTTTGAATTCGTAACACCTATCCACAACAATTAGCAGCAGCAACATACTCTGCTTTAGTAGTAGAGTTTTGTCAACTATAGTATTGCTTTTATTAACATGCCATGAAATCAACCTTTTGCCAAGAAATTGACAACCTCCTATTGTGGATTTCCTATCAAAGCTAGATCCAGCATAATCACTATCAGAAAAGGCTTCCAAGTCAAATGGTGAATCTCTAAGATACCAAAGGCCTAATTTAGGTTGTCCTTTTAAGTATCTAAATATCCTCTTCACTGCATAAAGGTGTGAAGTCTTTGGTGTAACTTGGAACCTTGCACAAGCACAAATAGAAAACATTATGTTAGGCTTAGAAGCTGTTAAGTACATCAATGATCTAATCGTTAATCTATATAAGTGAACATCCACATCCTCAGCTTCTTCATCCTTGTTCAATGCCTTGTTAGTCTCTATTGGAGTGCTTGTTGCCTTCACAGTAGTAAAATCAAAATTCTTCAATATATCAGCCACATATTTGTCTTGGTTAATGAAGATTCTATCCTCCTTCTATTATACTTGCAATCATAAGAAAAAAGTGCATCATCTTCTTAAATTCAACACATAAAGACTTCTTTGTAGACCCAAAGATGATATCATCAACATACACATGTACTAATAGGATATCACCTTTGTCTTTCTTGATGAACAAAGTTTTATCTATAGTGCCTCTTCTATATCCATTTTCCAAAATAGTAGACAAGGTCTCGATACCAAGGCTTAGACTTTAGAAGACCATAAAGCTTTTTCTACCTTATAAACCTTATCAGGGAACTGTGGATCTTCAAAACTAGGAGGTTGGCACACATACACCTCCTCTTCAATAGTACCATATAAAAAGACACTCTTTACATCCATCTGGTACACAATAAGTCCCATAAATGATGCATAGGCCAAAAATAACCTGATTGCTTCTATCCTAGCAACAGGAGCAAAAACCTCATCATAATCAATGCCTTCTTCTTGGGTGTAACCTTGTGCAACCAGTCTTGCCTTGTTTCTAACTACTACCCCTCTCTCATCTTTCTTGTTTCTATATACCCATTTTGTTCCAATGGCATGCTTGCCTTTGGGTAAATCAACCAATCTCCAAACCTTCTGCAATCTAAACTGTAGCAACTCATATTGCATTGCCTCTATCCAGCTTGGATCTGTCAAGGCTTGTGTCACCTTCTTGGGTTCTATTTATGATAGAAAACAAGCAAATAAGCAGGTTTGATAATCTTTGTAATTTGTTCTCCTCTACTTTTTGATGTAACTAACCATAGCATGTTCTTCAGAAATCTTGGTCATCCTCCTTGTTTGAGTAGCTGAATTTATGTCTCCAATGATCTGATCTTTAGGATGATCTTTGTGTATTCTAGTTGTGGGAATAAGACTAACATTCATGGTTGTTTCCAAATTGTTAAGGTCAGCCTCTGCACCCACATCTTCATCGTTATATGTACCACTAAAGATATCAGTATCCTCCAAATCAGCCATGAGAGGATTAGTAGGAAGATCATTAGCATTAGTAAAATTTTGCCCAGTAGTACTAACAGATGGACTAACAGTACTATCTCTGTTAGTGCTATTAGCATAACCTTTCTTCTGTTGAACAAGAAAATTATCCAATTCAACTCTAAAATCTTGCACATTCTGGTCATCTTCTTTATTTAAAGCTCTTCCTTTTTTCTTTTGACCATTTTCTTTCACTTTCATTTGCTAGTTCTTTATTAGTCTTTTTACCAGCATCATCAGCAACTACATCCTTTGAGCTCTATGGACTATCATAAAGTAATGGTAGCAACATATATTGTTGAGTAGGTACTGCATCAACATTATCCTTAATACCTGCATTCTTATTAGTTTGATTCCCTGTAGTAATTGGCTCATAATTTATAGATTTTTTGTTAAGTAAATCAGATTATCAAAAGCCCAATCTATGTCCACCTCCCTGCAACATTGGGTTTGTTTTCAAGAAAGTTTATATGCAGGTTTTCCTCTACTTTCCTAGTTCTAGTGTTAAATACCCTAAAAGCCTTGTTATTTATAGAGTATCCAACAAAGAACCCCTCATCAGCCTTCTCATCAAATTTTCCTAGGGGATCTAAGGTATTAAGAATAGTCACAAGACACCCAAAAGGTCTCATAAAACTTATACTAGTGGTCCTAACCATGTAAATAGTATCATAAGGTGTCTTGTTGTGAGACTTGGTTACTAAAACCTTATTCTAAACATAACAAGCAGTACTAGTTGCTTCATCCTAAAATGTAGTAGGTAATAATGAATCTGCTAGCATAGTCCTAGCTGCCTCTATTAGTGTCCTATTCTTTCTTTCAATAACTCTATTTTGTTGTGGAGTTCTGGTAACACTAAACTCCCTCATAATCCTTTCATCCCACAGAACTGATTCATGTCATTATTCTTAAACTCAGTTCCATTGTCACATCTGATGATTTTAACCTTATGATTTATTTGGTTTTTTATGCCAATAATAAAAGTTTTAAGGATTTTACTAGTTTCATCCGATTTGACAAAATTGATTTTAGTAGACTTTGGTTTTGTCTGATTAGTTTTAGGTCTAAACACACTATCATTATCACTATTAGTGTCCCAATCTTCAATGATAAGAGCATATGCCTAATAGTTTTAGGTTTTTCAAACTATCCTTACTGGTAATAGTTTTTCACTCACTTTAGACTTATAGACAGAATCATCTAACCCAGAAAGGATAAGTCAGGTCTTGAGGTCATGTAGTTCCTAGTGTAGGGAGGAGGAACTGCATGAAACCCTTCACCTATTTTGAATCTACATTTTACTAGAGTAATCATCCCACATCACATTCTCTACTGTTAAACACACTATGAACCACTTCACTCTCATTCATTTGACTATCATAACTTAGACCAGCTTTGTCTTTAGCACTTATTTGACTATTTATTAGTTTAGTTAGATTCTTTGATGATTCTTCAAATTTTTCTAGTTTAAGTTTCAAATCAATTTTTCTCTTTTAAAGCTGTCTTCCTAACTAATTTTTAAGGCCTTTGATAGAGATACTTTCAGCTTGGACATCTACTTTAAAAATGCAATATCTTCTTCATAAACAGCTTCATTTTTTCATGAACAACTATCCTAGCTTCTAATGATTCTAATCCCATTTAATAACCTATAATTTCTAGATTAGATTTATTAAGAGCATCACACTATTGATCATATTGTTTTTGAAGAGTTTCATATGATTTTAAGCAATCTTTAGAGCAAGTATGTACCTCAGAGTTTGAATTTGATGAAGTTGATGAACCTTGGAATGTATAAGCTATTAGAGCAAAGTTTGTGATCCCTTCTTCAGCCTGAAAGCTCCAATCATAACCACCTATCCCATCTTGAACAACCAAGGCATTTGCTAGAGTCTTCACTGGTACAATCCTTCTTGGAGCATCTCCATTTCTATTCCCTTAATTCCTTAGTGCCTTATATTAAAGTGACCTCTCCTGTGTCAGTTGTAACATTTAACCTTTTTCTTATCAAAGCCAATAGTTTCTTTGCCATTGAAATTCAGATTCCTTCCTGTCTTCTTTAAGAATCTATTCACCCTCATGGTAAGCATGGCCACCTGCCATTTAAGATCCATCTCTTCAAGATCATCAGTATCAATTTGCTCTAGATCTTCATTGTCCAATTGTGGACTATTAGATTGATTAGCAAAGAAGGAAAACATGACATCATCAGCATAAGTTGAGGAAGAAGCTTGTCCTTGTGAACTAGCAGTAGAAACATCATGAGTAATATTAACTGCTTCATTAGTACTGCTAATGTTTTCTGAAGATACAAAATCCACATTCTGAGAGTTTGAGCTTGAGCTTGATTGGCCTTTAATCTCATATTCATACACCTTTAGATTATTATACAAATCATCCATGCTCAATGTGTCTAGATCAGATTTGTTTCTCATTATTAAAGCAATATTGTTTCAAGTTGATGGTAGACCTCTTAGCAACTTTAGATTTACATCTTCTTGAGAGATAACTTCACCATGAATTTCCAATTGGCTGATGAGTTTCTAAAACCTATCATAGGTTTTATCTAGTCCTTCAGATCTTGATGCAATAAAATTCTCATATTGCTGCTTCAGAATGGTTTTCTGCATTTTATTTGATTCTTTGTTGCCTCTAAACCTGGCCTTGATTTCTTCCCATAAGGTCTTTGCATCCATGATTCCATGAAACTTCAATAGGTGCTCATCAGGAATGGCCAACAACAGAGTGCTTTTTGCTTTTAATTCATTCTTTCTTGCTAGCTTTTGTTCAGCAGTTTTAGGTGGAATGGGACCTTCAGTACCAGCACTAGCTGATGCAATAGCAGGTGCATCACCATTCACAATAACCTCCCAAAGAGCATAATCAGTGTGAGTAAGATATTGCTCCATTCTCATGCTCCATAGATCATAGTCTCCTGTTTTGAGTATAGGAAGTTTTAGTGCAGACACTGTTTGGGTAGTTTCTGACTGTGATTCCATCTTCTCTTTTATTATGAGATCTTCTGTAGATATAGTGTTCTTCTTATTTAGAGTTTCTCAACAAGCTCTGATACCACTTGTTGATCCCTTCTTGATAGATCTTACTTAGCTTGTTAAAGCTTAGTTATATTGGATAGTTCCAAGACAACTATAGTAGAAACTAAGATTGAGAATATCACAAACTATGCAAAATCTAGTTTGCAATACTAAAAAGAATAATGAAATAGTAAAATAAGATCTTGCTAAACTTTCAATATATTGAACACAATCAAAGTTACAGAATAACTTTGTAACTAACTATATTTGCTATGAACTCTATATAAAACTTGATATCTAGATCTATGCAGTAGGGTTCCTTTTATACACCAAGGAAACCCTAATGGGCTTACAAAACGCGTTACATGATCATGCATATCTATTCCTAATATATCTTATGCATATCACATAAGCAGTACTAACTATTATAACTAACAGTACTAATAAACTGATAGTACTAACATTTTGTACTGGCAGTACTAACTATAACACTAATTAGTTACGACCTTAGCATGGCAGTACTAAGTCTTCCTCTGGCCGTTACTAAGTTAAACTAGTAGAAGAAACCTTATATAAACCCTTAATCCCCAACCCTTATTAATCGATAGGGTACTCCAACACTCTCAATTACCAAATAGAGAAAGCAATGAAAAGGTATAGAGTGGTTCACCGATTCTTCACAACATATCACCCTTAGACAAACGGATAGGTCGAGAACACAAACTGAGAAATAAAGCGTATTCTCGAAAAAACCATTGGAAACAATAGGAAGGACTGGTCCTACAAACTAGATGATGCATTATGGGCATTTCATACGGCATTTAAAACCCCTTTAGGAACAACCCCGTTTAGGATAATCTATGGTAAGGCATGCCACCTTCCTGTCGAATTGGAGCACAAGGCATATTGGACTATAAAGAACTGCAACATGGACCTCACTAAAGCTGGGGATAACCGATTCTTACAGATTAATGAGTTGGACAAAATGCGGCTTGACGCCTACGAATCATCCATCTCATATAAAGAAAGAACAAAAAGGTGGCATGATAAACGAATAAAATTTCCAATCAACAATAAAAACAGAGATAAGGTACTTCTCTTTAACTCACGATTGAGACTATTCCCCAAAAAACTAAAGTCAAGATGGTATGGTCCATTTACGATTAGCAAAGACATGAAAAATGGAGCAATTAAGTTATACGATGAAGAAGGAAGCGAATTCATCGTTAATAAACAACGGGTAAATCCATATCAAAAGAACTTATTGGACACAAACAAAGACAATGATGTAACTCTCGAAGACGAAGGAGAAGTCACGTAAGAACAAGTGACTTCGAGTCTAGCTACAAGACTTGTTAATAAAGAAAAGTGCTTCTTGGGAGGCAACCCAATTTACCCTTTCCCGCATATTAGGAGTGTCTCATGTGTTTTAATTCTTTATAATTTGTTTTATTATGTTTGAACTATCTTGTAATCATGCTTTGTTTGTCTTTAACTTCGTCTTAATTTCAATCAAAGGTATTTTGCAACAATAAGTGTAGGGGAATTTATTCGGCTTTTGAGCCAAGTTCAAGCATGTTTAATAAATTGTTTAGATTAATTCATGTCATATGATTGAATTGTGAAATCTCAGGTTTTATGCAGCTATTTATAATAGAATTAAGCTTTATGAAATCAAGTTTAGAAATTTTTCATCAAAAAACAAAAATTTCATATTCCAGAAAGGGAGACGGTGCACGATTAACAACGCGGCGTGTCACCATGACACCTGTGACGGGGTCACACCAACCCCGACGGCGTCAAACGCCCAGGTCCAGAAAACTTAAAATTTTTAATTATTTTTGAAAATAAAACTCGTACAACATTTAATATGTAATATTCTTTTATAAACCTGCATAAAACCACGAATCTATCAATTCTCTCATCCTATCTTTACTGTTTTATCAAGTTGAACCCTAAATTCACATTGTATATTTGGTAAAACGCATATTTTATGCTTGGTATAGTTGTCTTTGTCTTTGATTACATGTTATATTTAATGAGAAAAAATCTTGGAAGTCTTAGGAAGCTTCCATTAGACAATTCTTAGATATGATTTTAGAACCATTGTCGCATTGTTTTCTTCACCATTATTGAGCCAAACCAGGGAGTAACTATTTCTTTTTCCTTGATTCGTTTACCTTATCAGTTTTACGGGTACTTCTAGAGAACATTAAGGACAATGTTCAAAATAAGTGTAGGGGGAAATAAGCCTTAGAAACTATTCTTTCATTTGTTATTTGCTTTGTCCTTAAAATGATGGGTAATATATCAAAACATAACATAAAAAAGTGATTTTTACCCAAATTTAAATTTTTTTACGACACATACCGATGAAAGCCGAGTATTAATAGCGTCTCATGGATAGGAATTTATACGACTAACACAAAACCCTCAAAATTCCACCCCCATAATGTGAGGTTCGCCCTTAGATCTTTAGGAATTTGGGTACCCATCACTGGTAACCCAAGATGATTTTATCTTTACCCGTTCGATTAAGGTTATTGATCGCAGGCTTCATGTCTATTCCGTCGTTACGGCCATGTATGCATTGCCTTGTCACCTTTTCTGGAATGTCTGGTGTTAGTAAAATTCATATGAGTGTACCGGTAGTATATTAAATTCTAGAACTTGTTTTTGTGATGCATTCCGAGACCGCATAGTAAGTATTAGGATTTGCTTGATAAGAGGCATTAGGATTAACCCTTGTTTTAAACCTGTAATTGTTATGATGGTCACCTCGATCATATAACTATCCCACACCCTTGCCATGCACTCATTTTTAGTGCAGGATACCCCTAGTACAACCCTTCGAGCCTATCCTTTTTCACGGTTCTCGTAATTTTCTGGTTAATCCGGACTATTAATGAAGAGCATTGTCACCCTTAAACCAATCGTTACACCCAAAAAGCCTTAGCCTACCTTATATGTACTCATTTTTAGTACATTATTGTGTTTAACCCAAGTTAATTATTTGAGTACACGGTTGCTAAGTCCTTATCCTTGTAAATACAGTTTTGGGACGATTGGGATTCATGGTAGTATTTATTTCGCAGAAGAATGGGGAAGAAAAGTTAAGTCAACCCAATATGTTTTGTACAAATGATCTCCATGTATTTGATCCACCTTAATAACGGGCATTAGTTAATTTAAATTGAGCAAGTAAAATAGCTCAAGTGTAGGGGTACGTACTATAAACCCCATGTGATGTATTATTTATTAAAAAAAATATAGAAAAGAAAAAGAAAAGAAATTGTTTGTAGATTGTGTAAGATTTATATCTTCATCTGAGTCTTGGCTTAGCAACCAAACCAGTGTGTATTCGCATAAATAAACCTTCAACTCTAAATTCAGCAAAAGCAACCCAAATGTATCCCATCCATTCCTGTTTCCCTTATATGTTATCTTACACCTACATCTCATAACCATTTAAAAGACCTCTTAGATAGTAATGAATAATACTTGCACCTAGCGGTGGAGGTTTGATCCTTTACCAAGCCTATGGTAATTTATATGCTATGACAGGTAATGAGTGTGATTTTCTGTTTCCCCCATATGTTATAATTCATTATACACCCGAGTGAAAGAGAGAATCCCAAACACTTATGTGAGGTGCTAGTATATACTTTCCGTGCTTTTAATTACGAGGTCTAGAAGGTTGTGTTGTAGAATATTTTTAAAGAGTAGGTAAAATGACCCCTCATATTGTTATTGTCTAGATAGAAAAGCCCATTTGCTTGAGGACAAGCAAATCCCAAGTGTAGGGGTATTTGATGAGGTGTCATTTTATACACTTTTTTGGGGTCGTTTAACCCTTAAAATTATGTGTTTATGCCCAAAATAGGTACTTAATCATTCATTTTCATGTATTTATCATTTAGAAGACATTTAGATAAATTACACGTGGCTTGGGCTCATTTGGAGAAGAAACAGACGAGATTACAAACCAACACCAAGACTCTTAAAGATTCGTGCTCACAGAGCCTGGAGACGGCATCACAAGCTATACACGACGTCGTCACAACTCATCAAGTGACGGCGTCACAACATTTCATGACGGCGTCAGCCCGCACCGACTCAAACGCAGATCTAGAAGATTCTACTTATGACGGCGTCATGACTAAAATGCGACGCCGTCGCGTCGTTTTTCCTGTATATACAAACCTGAATTTAGGGTTTTGGGTGTGTAACTTGAGAATAAAAAGAGGGTGCGAACCCTATTGTACTTCTTCCAATTCATGTTTTAATCAAGTAAGGTTTACTTAATCATTCAATATGTCTATGTGTTGTTTTATGTATCTTAATTACTTGAATGACCTCTTCTCATAAAATCTCTGATAAATGGTACCTATTTCAATGTGCTATGTTTTTAGAGTGAAGCCCGGATCTTCACAATACAAATTGATGCTTTCATATATCAATGTTAATCTTGATATTCCCATGAAATTAAACACCATAATCGGCATTTGATTTGATCCACAAAACACCTGTCTCACACAATTAGCTGCAGCAACATACTTGCTTCATAGTGAGTTGGCAACTATATTGCATTTTACATGCCATGAAATCAACCTTTTGCCAAAGACAATTGACAAACCTTCTGTTGGGATTTCCTGTTAAGAACTAGCTCTAGCATCATCACTATCTAAAAAAGCTTCCAAGTCCAAATGTGAATTCCATAGATACCAAGGCCCAAATTAAATAGGCTGACCATTCAAGTATCTAAAGATCCTTTTCACAGCATTAAGAGGTAGACGATAAGGATAACTGGAAACCTTTCACAAGCACAAACAACAAACATTATTCCGCTAAAAGTCTGTCAGGTACATCAATGAACCAATCATTGAATCAGAATAAAGAACACCACATCCTCAGGCTTCTTCATCCTTGAGCAATGCCCTTGTTAGTCTCTAAGAGTGCTTGCTGTCTTCACTATGACAAAATATAAACTTCTTACAATATAACACACATACTTGTCTTGGCTGATGAAGCTCCATCATCTTTCTGCTTTAACCTGCAACCTTAAAAAGAAAGTGAGCTCCCCTATAGAACTCATCTGGAACCTCTTGTCTATCATCTGCTCAAACTTAACACATAAAGACTTCTTTGTAGACCCAAAGATGATGTTATCAACATACACCTGCACTAAACAAGGAATATCACTCTTTGTCCATCTTGATGAATAGAGTCTTTATATATAATGCATCTCCTAAATCCATTTTCTAATAAGTAGGGTAGACAAGAGTCTCATACTAGGCTCTAAGCTAGATGTAGACCATAAAACGCTTTTCCTACCATAATAAACTTTGTCAGGGAACTGTGGATCTTCAAAACCAAGAGGTTGGCACACATACACCTTATCTTTAATAGTACCATATAAAAAGGCACCCTTCACATCCATCTAGTATACAAAAAACCCCATAAATGATGCATAGGCCAAAAATAACTTAATTGCTTCTATCCTAGCAACAGGAGCAAAAACCCTCATCAAATTATTCCTTTTTTCATATGTGTACCTTGTGCCACCACCTTGCCATTGTTCTAACTACTATCCCCTCTCATATCTTTCTTGTTATCTATAGACCCATTTTGTTCCAAAGGAATGCATGCCTTGTGTAAATTAACCAATTCATCACCAAACCTCTGCAATCTAAACTGTAGCAACTCATCTTGTCATTGCCTCTATCCCAGCTTAGATCTGCAAAGCAGGTGTCACCTACTTGGGTACTATTTGTGAGATAAAACATGCAAATAAGGCAGTTCTAATAATCCTTGAGTGGTTTGGTTCTCCACTGCTTTTTAATGTACACTGACCATAGCAATATTCTAAAGCCGACATTGGTCATTCTCCTAGTTTGGGGTGGCTGAAAGTGGATCCCCTATGATTTGGCTTTTTTTAAGATAATCCTTGTAAATCCTGTTGTGGAAAGATATATAGACATTTATTGTAACATATCCGTATTTTCAGGTCATTTAAAAAACGACATATTATTTTAACTAATAATTTGTCTTGTAGGCATTTACTTTAATTATAAAAATTAAAGATAAAAAAAAATCGCGTAAGCTATAAACATCAAATTAATGTAAACGGACACCAAACGAATTAAAGTTTTCCGTCAAAGCCAATCAATATATTAATTATAAAGTAATAATTAACTTGTTCATTTAAATTTTATTATCGGATACTTAAAGTTAATAACGTTTCGCGATAAATAGCGTTTAGGCACTCACCGAACCACAAAATACATTCTACGCTCAACAAATAACCCACATTTATACCCAATCATAAAGTTACTCAAATAGATCATATACAATTCTCTTATATGCCAAATTATAGCCCTTATACAATAAAAATTAAGATAACTCTTCCAATTTAGTCAAAGTACAACTTAATTCATTAATGCTAGCCATAACTTGTCTAATTGACCAAAGACTATGACCAAGCCCCATCCCTAATGACCTAACCTGATTTTCCTTACTAACTATTGCAACTTTTAACCAATGCATCTTATAAGATGCAAGTAACTAATGAAAACATCACATAATCTCTAAAATACACTTAGCAAAATCCCCCCCCCCAAAACAATACTCTTCTCTTCCCTTTTCTCTCTTGGAAGCTACGGCACAAACACCCCCCTTTAACAAATCCATATCAATTTTTCTACAATCTTACAAAAGGGCCCTTAAAAAATGAAACACACAAACATTCATCCAAGATATTCTAACAGGTATTTCCAAGCGATTGGCATTACCGTTTTTCAAGAATTACTCAAGAAAGTGAAACTAGGTTTTTAAAATGGAAAGCTAGGGTATAATTAATATCTAAACAAGGGTTAGATACTTTTGGTTAATTATCTTACATCATAATAAGGTTATCTAAAAACCTTCATCGTCTTTACTTTCAATCATTTTTATATGTTTTCATTTGATATATTAACTATATCACCACTAATGAATTTTTAATATTAAAACAAATATCACTTAACGTTTATAATTTACACACTTTGTTCTTATGTCAAATAGTTATATATACATGGAAAAGATGGATAAAAAATATAGTTGAACATGTTTTTAAGTATAAACATGATTTTGTATAAATTTGTGTTTATAAAGTAATAAAACAAACACTTATAAATGAACTCACTGGATAATAAAAGGTGATTTGATTTGACTTCATACAGTAGGATGAAATTACATAAAAATACTACCCCATGACGATTCCAAAATGACAGAGAAACTCGAAAAACCGATTTATAACAAAAAGAACGTAAGTTTACAAGTTTACGACGAGAAATACTTTTTTAAAAAACAATTTTTAATAAAAATTTTACTATTCATTACAGAAAGAGAAATTTTAAAACCATCAAAAATACTATATAACCTTTTAATTACGAGAACGTACACGAAAGGAAACGTTAAAAACCAGGACGCTATAACGACTAAAATCCGACGTTTTACGAGTTTACATAACAAAAACTATAAAAATAAGTATATATCTTTTATGAACAGTAAAAATCACTATTCATCCAAACATACAACGTCAAATTTTAAAAATGTTATAATAAGATAACTCGCCTAATACGAAACTGTGGGCCAAAAGAAACGTAGAAACGGGCTTAAAACGAGAAAGGAATACGCATTATTTTCTAACTTTGTGCACTATTTCCAGAGGAGACTAGTTTGGATTCGTTTTTAAAATAAATTTTTGCGAAACATATTAGAACATTTATATAATATTTATCATTCATAAACTATATAAAAATTATATTAACAAAGACAAATGAGAATATAAATAATCGATTAAACGAGTTTTTCAAATACACGAAATAATATATTAGCAAATACAAATTTAAATATATTTCGCAAACACGAGTAGACGTTGATGTAGCTATAAAAATTCATACGTTGTATTAGTAATCAAGTACAATATTACTAGGGAGTTTCATAAGAGCCTCTTCGGGGTGGCGTATCGACGAGTTGTTGGATTTAAACGATTTAAAGTGTCCTAGCTTCCTCATTATACGTTCACTACCCGACTCTCATTAAATATGATTAGCCCTAACGATAGTAGGATGAGGCTATAAAACGACCTATAAATAATCAAAGTATTAGTACTATACACCTCAATATTGGATTAGGTTCCTTCGGAATTTCCTTCGAGACGCATTTTCTTGTTTTGAATACATGTGAATACCTTACCTTCAGTGAGTTCGTAGCCGCCTTTTTCTACTACTTGTTTTATTAAATTCGGGGAGCGGGGGAGATTACATGCTTGATTTCTTTGGACACAAGTGTTTTCAAAACTGTATGCTATTTCCTGATTACATTATTGCCTAAGTTACCGTATTGCCATTTAAGTCCCCTTTTATCATGAACCGTTAATTACCTGCTGGGTATACGCTAGTGTTATGGATAGATCTATCGGGACTGACCATCCCCGTCTAGGCTGTGGTTTCTAGTTGACCATTGACGCATTTAACATTCGAAGAAAATTCGTAGGATGTTTGGCAGCATCTGTATTGAGAAAATTCGTAGGATGTTTTTGTAACATCTGTATCCGTGTTGGGGCACAAACCTCGAGTACTGGTTTGATTACAGTTTATTACGTTAAGGTTCGGTGTCATGAGCTTAGGGCAATAATACAATGTGTTGGACTATTGAATGTGTTTCATAGTCTACTATTACTTAAATCTTGTGGTCCACGCTATTTCCTGATAAACCTATGAATTCACTCAACAATTTTGTTGACGTTTTAGCATGTTTTAATCTCAGGTGCTGAGGTATAAGCTTGGATGGGAGCCGTGACGGATATCTATTAGAGGGATTCTGATTTCTTAAATTCAATGAAACTTTTGTCTTATAAAATCTTAATGTCTTTTAAATAAAACTATGGGACCTAACGTGAAAACTCTGATCTTTTGTAATGACATCGAATGAAACTTATTTTTAACGTCCATTTAAGGTCGTTTTCTATATCTTGATTTTTGTACTTTGACGTAGCACCCCATTGTTACCTTTCCGCTGCGACCCGATTTTGGGGGTGTTACAATATGTAGACATATAAATACCCATTTCCACACCTTGGAGAGGGTTGGATGTTCACTTTTACATTTCATATCAATCTTATATTCTCTCTTCCTTTCTCTCTTTAAAAGTGTTCATCCCTTCCACTTTCTCTTTCTAGTTCTTGTTCATTTCATTGTGAGATTAGATAACACATATATTCTACAATTGGTATCAAGAGTCATGGGATGGTTTAGCTAGGTTTTGTGTGCATTTTTTCTTGTTTGTTTAGGCTTGTGTTTTGGTTTGAACTTATACAAGAGATTTTCATCTTTTGCGGGAAAAAAATCATAAAGCTATAAACTTTCTTCTTTGTTTATCTTAGTTTAGGTTAGTTGTACAATGAAAT
>BQNB010100997.1:8904-24578 GCA_026074375.1 Tanacetum coccineum | reverse complement strand
AATTATTTAATACACAAAAATATTGGCAATCTTTTGTCAGACTTTCTAGACAACTTAATTATTCAAAAAGAAAAATTATCATTCCCAAATAAAAAGTTTTTTTTCCTTTTTAACAATTAGAAATTCTTTTCCAAAAAATGTAACGATACTTTCTTCTACTCCTTTTGTTCCAAAATTATTGTCTCCGGAAAAAGAAAACACATAGTTTAAGAAAAACATTTATTACTGCTTTCTTTTTTTATTTTTTAGCAGAATAACAGTTTTACCCTTAGCTAATTGATTAAAGTCTTCTTTAAAATTTGTAATAATAATTTCAAATAATAGTAATATACTAAACTTAATCAAACTTCTCTATCTATTTTCAGTAATGAACAATTAAATTGAACATCTTAAAAAAAATATGGATTATTAATTTAAAACGGAAGAAGTGTCTCATTGTAAACTTATGATATTGACTTTAATTTAAAAAAAGGAAAGGTAAAACGAAAAGGTTGAAGTTGACATGGATATGACTCATTATGGTGTCAACACCAAAAGTTATTGTACACTCGTTTAAACATTTGGTATTTATTATTCATTAAATCAATGGCTAATTTCCTGTTTTTTATCACACGAGGATGTAGACTCGTGCTTCGCTGTGGGACGATTAGCGGTCGTCGTTTTGAGTTGGCGGAAGTGGATCCGGTTTCGTTGTCATTGCGATATTTCAGTATTATTGTGGCGAACGGACCGATAACCCCAAGGCCTATTTTTGTAAATTGCAAAAAAAAATTAAGGTAACGGTCGTTAAGTAACGACCGATCCCAATGACTATTTTCGTAAATTCTAAAAAAAGTTAAACTAACGGTCGTTACTTAACAACCGTTAGTGGGGGGTATTCTGTAAATTTTTAAAAATAAGAGTAGTTTTCGTAATTTGACACATAGTGAGAGGGGGTATATTTTTTTCAATTGAAAAAAAATACTGTAATAAGTTAACGGTCGTTAAGTAACGACCGATCCCAAAGACTATTTTCGTAAATTCTAAAAAAAAATTAAACTAACGGTCGTTTAACAGCCGTTAGTGAGGGGAGGGTATTTTGTAAAAAAATTAAAAATGAGGGTAGTTTTCGTAATTTGACACATAATGCGAGGGGGTATTTCGTAAATACCCAATGGGTTATTTCGTAAATACCGGCGGGGTAAACGGGACGGACCGGGTAGGGTCGACCTGGCGCATTAAATGCACCAGGGTCGGGTAAACGGGGCAGACCGGGTCGGGTCGACCCGGCACATTTAATGCACCAGGGTCGGGTAAACGGGGCGGACCGGTTCAGGTCGACCCGGCACATTTAATGCACCCGGCAATCCCTATAATTGTACTGTTTTATAATTATCTGCCCGTTCCTCAATTTAGTGTTAACCACCTTTTACGTATTATTACTTGGTCCTTAGACCAGCCGTAACAGCATGGTCATGCACTCGGTCACTCCTAAATCATGCACTCAATCATCCATTACGCTCACTCGATTGTGTCGTGATCATATCCAATAAATGCACAACTCGGTTGTATACTTGACCGAGTCCTCCTTTTTGTTGTGTATGAGTGTGTGTTTGTTAAATTGTTTTTGTGATATATATTTGTGTTTAACGGGGGTATGTTTTTGCGGTGATCACAATCGCCTTATTACACTAACTTGATCATGAAAAAAGTTGTAGTGAGAAAAAGTTGAGTTGATAATGATGACCGCAATCACTATTACGTCCGGCCTTAGGTTATATGTTAGACAACAAGGTAACCTAAGTCTAGATACTTCAATTAGCTAATCAAGTCATTAAGTAATTTAACTCAACATGAGCATTGGTGGTTGAAAATAACATCCCTCTTCACAATAGTCACATATAGTAAATTTGTAATATCTTCCAAGTCTACATAAAGAAAGAAGTTGTGTCTAGTCTCTAATACGTGCAAAGTTGCAACGGTACATAGTTGTCTAAGGTAATGTGTTACAGTATATTGATTTCCGGTCGCTTGTGGTGTAAGAGAAGAGATGCTAACATGACTTAAAATTACCATAATCCCGTAAGTAAACATTAATCAATAATTTAGCTGGCCTATATCTATTATATTAATTGATTGCTTTATTAATTGCTTGATTATTATTGATAACAGTCAACTTATACATAGGATACAGCATAATATTTTAGATTATGGGTTTGGGCTAATGGGCCGATTACATTAAATATAATATGTACTCTAATACGCCCCCGCAGTTGGAGCGGGAGTTTTGCGGACGCTCAAACTGGATCTGAAATCAGCAAACAACGGGTATGGGAGACCTTTTGTGAAGATATCTGCGTACTGAAATCGAGAAGGGACATGAAGAACTCGAACATGACCTGCTGCTACTTTGTCACGAACAAAATGGATGTCAATCTCTATATGTTTGGTGCGCTGATGTTGTACTGGGTTTGCAGACATGTATACAGCACTGACATTATCACAGTAGACCAAGGTCGCTGTGAAAAGTGGGGTATGAAGCTCACGAAGGAGGTTGCGAATCCAAGATGTCTCAGCTACAACATTCGCAACCCCGCGGTATTCAGCCTCAGCACTAGAACGAGACAACGTGTCCTGACGTTTGGAGGACCACGTCAGGAGGTTGTCACCAAGAAAAACACAGTATCCAGAAGTAGATCGGCGCGTAGCCGGACAACCTGCCCAGTCAGCATCAGAGTATGCAATAAGCTGTGATGTAGTAGACCGAAATAGCTGTAATCCAAGATCAGTGGTTCCTCGAAGATAACGAAGAACACGTTTCATAGCATTAAGGTGTGGCTCTCGAGGATCATGCATGTAAAGACATAACTGTTGAACTGCATATGACAAATCAGGTCGGGTAAAGGTGAGGTACTGAAGTGAGGGCAAGGCTGCGATATAAAGTAGGATCAGTGACCGATGATCCTTCAGGTCCAAGCTTCTTCTCGGTGTCAATTGGAGTCCTACAAGGATTACAATTAAGCATTTGTGCTTGCTCAAGAATCTCAGTAGCATATTTCGTCTGAGACAAGAATATGCTAGAGATAGTACGCGTGGCAGATATACCGAGAAAATAGTTGAGAGGGCCAAGGTTTGTTATAACAAACTCCGCATGTAGTAAAGAGATGATGCGTTGCAAGTGTGAAGTAGAAGAAGTTGTAAGAATGATATTATCCACATATTGTAGTAAGTAAGTTATGTTTGGCCCCTTGTGAAATATGAAAAGAGACGAGTCAGTTTTACTGTGATAGAAACCGGCTCGAATAACATAGCTAGAAAATCGTTGAAACCAAGCTCGGGGGGCTTACTTAAGGCCATAAAGCGACTTTTGCAGAAGGCAAACATAATCAGAACGAGTTGAATCAGTAAATCATGGTGGCTGGTGCATGTAAACTGTCTCTGTAAGATGGCTGTGAAGAAATGCATTCTTCATGTCTAACTGATGAATAGGCCATTGTCGAGAAACTGCAAGGCTAAGAACAGTCCGTATGGTAGCAGGTTTGACAACAGGGCTAAATGTCTCATCGCAGTCGATGCCTTGTTGTTGACTACGACCATTTGCAACTAGTCGAGCTTTGTACCGATTTAAGGACCCGTCCGCATTATATTTGTGTTTGTACAACCACATAGAGCGGACAATGTTGACATTTGGTGGGCGAGGAACAAGTACCCATGTGTTATTGTCAATGAGAGCTTTATATTCGTCACACATAGCTTGTTTCCAGTTAGGATCTCGAAGGGCATGGAAAGGAGACTTGGGGATAGGGGAGGAGGTGGTAACATGTAAGTTGTATTTGGGGTTAGCTTTCATTCGCAACCCCGCGGTATTCAGCCTTAGCACTGGAACGAGACAACGTGTCCTGAAGTTTGGAGGACCACGTCAGGAGGTTGTCACCAAGAAAAACACAGTATCTAGAAGTAGATCGGCGTGTAGCCGGACAACCTGCCCAGTCAGCATCAGAGTATGCAATAAGCTGTGATGTAGTAGACCGAAGTAGCTGTAATCCAAGATCAGTGGTTCCTCGAAGATAACGAAGAACACATTTCATAACATTAAGGTGTGGCTCTCGAGGATCATGCATGTAAAGACATAATTGTTGAACTGCATATGCCAAATTTGGTCGAGTAAAGGTAAGATACTGAAGTGATCCGGCAAGGCTGCGATATAAAGTAGGATCAGTGACCGGTGATCCTTCAGGTCCAAGCTTCTTCTCGGTGTCAATTGGAGTCCTACAAGGATTACAATTAAGCATCTGTTATTGCTCAAGAATCTCGGTAGCATATTTTATCTGAGACAAGAATATGCCAGAGGTAGTACGCGTGGCAGATATACCGAGAAAATAGTTGAGTGGGCCAAGGTTTGTCATAGCAAACTCCACATATAGTAAAGAGATGATACATTGCAGGAGTGAAGTAGAAGCATTATGGCCGAATATGGGTAGACAAAAACCATAATACAATGGATACTTACACTACATTGTACAATTATCTTTTAATTAAGCCTTGTACTTGTATAATCTTAATAAGATTTCAAAAACCTACCTTTTCCTTCTAATCCTACCCGTCCCATGCATATACACAACTAGAAAATCTCTTATAGCCCTAAACTAAGTACATGTACAACCTAAGTTTAATTAAAACTTGTACTTAATGTTCCCAATTAGCTTGTTACTCAATGGATAATAACCATTTGATCTCTTTTTCCCTCTTGGATAACCGCGACCACATACCCATACACATACACTAAGATTATCAAAATCCTAGGAAATCTTGTAGCATGATCTTGTAATTAAGGAATGTACTAGGGAGGTAATAGCAAAACCATTTGAGCTTAACTAGAAACCATAAAACCACCCAATAGGGCACGGTTTAGTTTGGATTAAAGAACTAGGAAACTAATTAATCCTAAAGCCTATAAATACTCACTTACACTTGACACTTAACATTTTTTTACAACTCCTAAACACACAAACTCTCTCAAACAAACCACATTTGTTTTCTTTCTTTGTTTCGGGTATCATCACAGCCGACCTCACACTTACATTAACTCAATACCACCACTTAAACCGAGGCTCACTCTTCATACAAAATCATAAGAGGGTGCACGCACCCGAGCCCAAGACTTGGGTATTTAATAAGCTTTGAAGCTTGGGTTTATTATACTATCGTATATAATACACTGGGTCGTCATTTCTACGCGTCCAATCTCAAAACCAAGACTCTAAGACTCTTGTAAGTTGCATTATAAGCTTATCAAAGCTCATAACATAACATTTCGCTTAGTTGCTAGTTACATTTGTTACACGATTAGTTTGTAAATAACAAACTAACATGAGCTCGTATATGCATAATGCAAGGCATGCACGTTATTCGCATGTACATATGTATATTATCTCTTGTGTGGTGCTAAAAAGATGTCAACCAATATAAAGCAAGGCTTAACATTGACTAGAGTTACACATTTTCATTTAAAAATGAATTGCATGAAACTTTTACTTAAACAGTAAACATTACGTATAAACAAGTTTGCTCAACTTGGGAATGTGTACACTAACCTACTTGGCGTTTGCATGGCGCGTTTAATAAGCCAAGAATTGCTTATTTAGTCCCCTTATTTCATACGTATCTATTCTAGCAAAAGAGTTAGCCACATTGGACTTAAAACCCACTGTTGGACCTTAAGACCCACGAACGAGTCACATATAATTCCAAGAGGGGTTATCTATGGCTTAAGCACTAAAGGGTAAATTGTATAGCTTAACGAAACCATTAGCGAACCCTAAATATCACTAGTAAGCTTACGGGCCACTAATGGGCTTAACCGCTCTTAGCGAGGCCCAATGCGGGATCAATAAGCCAAAACGGCTTAATTATTAAGCCAAGACAGAAAGTTTAGCTTATTGGAAGCATGAAAAGCTTATGGACCTAAGTGGGACGAACCTACACGCTTAAAGTGCTTAACGGACCCTTAATGGGCTCAAAAGCCCATTTACGAGACTTATAGGCTAATGAATAAGCCGAACAGTGAAACAACTTATTTATAAGCTAGAATAGGACTCATGAGCTTATTAAAGACCCTAAGTGTTCATGGGCTTATGTTGGATGTGCCCACATTCTCAAAACCCTTGCCGAACTTTTAATGGGCCTAAAAGCCCATTACCGTAGCTTATTGGCTTATGGGATAAGCCAATGTGATAAAACGACTTACCTAGGTCTACAACACTTAATTTAAGATAAAAACCTAGGCTATGCTAGTTGGCAACCTTTAAATGGGCCAAAAACATATATACGGGTTCGGTTAAATGGGCCACGGGTCCAATAAACTCAAATAAGCTCATCCGAGCTTATTTATAAGTCCCACAGTTTCACACAGCTTATATGAGCTTATCAAAGGCTTTTATCATCTTGAAAAGTTATTTGGGCCTTTAAAATGCTTAATGGACCCTATCGGGTCCAAAAAGCCCAATAAGCTCGAAATAAGCTCACCGAGCTTATTTACAAGTTGAAACAGCTTAAATGGCTTATTGGAGTCTAATAAAACCTTTTGCCACTTTTCAAAAACTTATTTGGACTTAAAATGTAAAGTTTGGAAGTTAAAGGACTAGAAGTGTAAAACTTGGAAACTCAAGGGTTAAAACTGTCAAAGGTTGCTCTGGTATCCATATACCATTGCTGATCATGAGAAGCCATAAATTTTTATTTTTTTTCCCGATGAACGGTGACGCTCGGATGAACAGTAGCGCTTGGATGAACAATGGTCGGATGAACAATATTTTTTTTTTTGGAAAGGTTAATGATGCAGAGAAAGAATAGGGGAAGGAGACGATTTGATTGAGAAGAATTAGGAGAAAATTGATTTGGCTCTGATTACCATGAAAGATGTGATTGATTGCTTGATTATTATGGATAACAGCAAACCTATATATAGGATACAACATAATATTCTAGACTATGGGCTTGGGCTAATGGGCCGTTTACATTAAATATAATATGTACTCTAATAGATATGTGCTGGTATAGATTTTGGAATCCTCCTCCTTCAAAAAAAATAACAAAAACAAACAAAATGATCAGATTAAACCCAAGCGACATCAAGACAAACCTACCGAAACAAAAACCCCCCAAATTTCGTGTTAACTCTCATGTTCAACAAAGCTGGTAAATTTAAACTTCGTGTTTAGAACCAATCAACCTAAAACACGAACGTATTCAAGATTTAAGAGAAACACAATGGGTCTTAACCCACAATATTAAACATTCATTAAAAATTTAAAAAAAATACAACATGAATAAGAAAATCGCACCTTGTGGTCTAAGGAAGTAAACATTGGGTGTTTTCAGCCGCTGAATTTGTCTGTGTGTTTTTTTTTCAATCGACACTAAATTGGTTATTAAATTTGATGAATGATAGTGTATATTGTGTATTTGAGAGACACGCGTCCTTTTTTTCTCCTGATGAAGACACGTAAGGTGGGGGGAGGGAGGAAGGAGTGAGGAAGGGGTCGGGGTAGTATAATTTTTATTAATCCAAGAGGATCGGGCCGAGTAGGGTTTCTCAGGCGGGTTCCGAAGGCAGGTTCCGGCGGGTCGACCCGGTATTCAATGAGCATTTAATGGCAATTGCTGCCTTTTAATAAAATTTAAAATTAAAATAATACAGCTAAGGCGTTTTAAAAAAGAGATTTGCTATATCCACAAAATATTTACAAACAAACATCCACAAAGTGTTGTTAATGTGTGATTAGTGTATTTTGATACATTTTCTCTCTTTTTTTCAATTAAGCCAATCAAAAATAAACAACACCTCTTTGTGGATGTTTGTTTGTAAATATTTTGTGGATGTAGCAAATCTCTTTAAAAAATCGCACCCTGGATGTATGAAAGCAATCATTAATTTATTATTGGAGATAAATGTATTTTAGGGTGTTAGGTTGTAGATTCTTATAATGCATTTCCGAATGTATTATAAACCATCTTTCACAATGACGCATTGCAATTTCAGTGTTTCCTTGGGCCTTCTTAATGACATTGGTTTAATATAGTTATCAGATTCCGTTAAACAAAATGATACTCATCCACTATCATCATATTGAGTGCACATGTATGATCATGAATACATTACTTTGTTTTCCTAGTAAATCACTGTTGTGTCACCAAATAAACGTGTTACTTATAGATAGTCACAAAACACAGAAGTATATTAGAGCATATTGTCAACAGAATTTTAGATGTAGAGAAGTACCAGGGGCTTATTTTCGGCATTAGACGCGTTTTCATTTAGAAGGTTGGTTCCACAACATATGAGGTGACTTGCGAGTTGCCAAGAACAGAAGAAAAGATCTAAAGTAAATCTGAGGCCTTCATATTCATTTCAAGCACACAAACTCTTGTAGAAGCCTTGTGAACGTATAGCTCATTCGTCATTTGCATGTAATTATGTGTTCAAAGTTGATAGAATAATGAGCATTATGATTTAACATTTAGAGATTGGATTTTGTTAAATACACAGTCCTCGATATTAAAATGGCTAATAATTTAACCTGCCCAAAAAGATCCATTGAAGATCGCCGATACTTGTAGGAGACTGCTAGGCACACACTCTCTCGAAAAGCACAAATATATCCGACAAAACATCTCTCATTAGCTCTGATTTATTTCGCTCAATACATTTTAGAGCAATTTCCAGAATTGGTATTAAATTGTTTTGCTCCTACATAAAAGTGTTAGTAATTAACAAGGTTATATAAAGGAGTGTTTTGGGTTGTGCATTTTAAAACGGATTAATGCATTATACTATATTAATTAGTATCCCAAATTATTCTGCAACAATACGACAGTGGATTGGATTGTGCATTTTTTTATGTACTCTTTTTATTGATATATAACGACACTAGTAGAGAACGTTAAACACAACTATCGTAGTTACAACACTATCCTATAATAACTTAAGGGACTTAATAGTATATTGCATCTGGGTATAAGCTAGATTCTTTTGCATTAAGGCTAACCCAAACACAAACTTATAGTGCTTGTGACTTATTCCAATGTACAGAGTAACAATGAAGCACTGTAATGAGATACCCAAACACCCACCTTAATTTATTTCTCAATGAACGTGTCAATCCACCAACCAATGTTATGCGACAAAAAATCAACATGATCAATAAATCAAAACTAAGCATCTATTTTGTTTTCTTACCTGGCGTCAGTGAGGTTCTCAAGATATTCACGTTTGGCCAGTTGAGATTTATCACAAGTATACAACAGCGTTTGGATGGTGACCAAACAAAACTTTTAATTGTACCTTTGGAAGTCTCGAAGTATTTCTCCAAAGGTTGTTCGCAACCCAATTCTTAACATTATGTTCTTTTTCTGAACTTTCACGGCAAAAAAAAATTTAGATTTTTATGGAAAATTGCAATGCTAACAAAATAAACCACGATTTTGAGTGAGAGTAAATGGAAACCTACGAATCTCAACTTTAATAAGTTATGTATCTGATGATCTTCGTATCAGCTACCACTATAACCTAAAACAGCACATTCCCAAACAACAAATACCTATCTCCCGCGGACGGAGAAGGGTAACGGGATAACGCACATCCAAACATCTTTAATTTCTAAAATCCTACAATGCAAGTATATAGAAAATAAGTGAACAATATTCAACTTTTTAAAAACTTATTTATTAGTGTAAATATTTACACTCATATACATGACAGATAACTTGAAGTCTTGAACCCATAGGTTTTCTATGGTAAAATAAATAAGTTAACTCAAATGTTATGGAACTTACAATAAGTTCCACCATTGGGACAAAGTACGGAGTAGATCCCATATGCACGTCACATTCCTCGTCTCAAATCTTTTGTGGTGCACTTATCCAAGCCATATTCTTGCGGAGACTAAAAAATATTAGATGACATGGTCAATAAACGCACATTAGATACATAAAAAATCAATAAATGATCAACTTTAAGTCAATGTTTGTTAAACTACAGTGGGAAATTCTTTAAGTTAAAGCAGAAAAGTATTGTGAATTAGTGATACAACATAACAATTCCTTTTCTTTCAATATTTTGTATTTATATCTTTGTTTCTACAGAATTTTCACTTTTCCTTAATTTCCAACTTGTATAACCTCTTGTATATCTGAAAGCGCATATATAGAAATAATAGTTAGTGCCATTCATGGCATATTTCACAGTTTTGGGGAAAATTCACCAGAAAATAACCATAAAAATTTGCATGATTCTAAATTTGAAGTTATTGTAAATCTCATTAAAGAGTTGCATGCGGGTAACAGGTTGTAATCATACTAAGGTTATTATGAGCTTTTGATTATTTTGTTTTACATCACCTAGAGAGCTCCAATATCCATAAATCTACTCGTTGGACAACCGTAAGATCGGCTTCGTTATTTATGGTAATATTTTCAGTGTGATACGGATGTGATTATGTTGTTTTAAATCATATACTATAAAACGGTAGTACATTCTTCTGCAGTTCTCATCTCTGTGATGAAGCTTTTTCTTCTCAATCTAGTTCTTTATATTCATGAACTCAAGAATTCCCTGCAATACAGTTTATACCAAACTTAACTCTCTAATAATAAAAGATAAACATTTTTTATGTACTTACAATTACCTAGTCCAGAGTAACTCTATTATATCGAGTTGTGGGGATTTGTTCCTGCATGAAATGTGAGTGAAGATATCGATATTTTTCTTATATAGATAATTCATAGTCTCTTGCTCTGAGGACACGATAATCACTCGACTATCACGAGTACAACTAAATCATGTTGACCTACAAGTAGTCATTATACCTACCAGCTATACACACTCTCTCACAATGTAATAAGAGAACTATATCGATAATAAACCCATATACTAACTGGACATTACACACCACCCTGTCCACGAGATACAAGCATATATCAATAATCTCCAAAGACTCTACAGACACTCATATCTGTGCCAATTTCCCCATCCCTCCCTCCACCCCTATCGTTATACACATGCACCTATAAAAACTGTCACCACAAACTCTCCCAAATTTATCAAGAATCAAAATTTTTCAAATGAAAAAAAAATCACAACTTTTCAAATAGTAATAATTCATACCTTAGAAAACCAAACATAAAAAAAAAACCCCGCAAAAATCAAAGAAAACCTAGTAAGAATATTGTGATATGCAACCACTTGTTACTAAGTTAAAAATAGCTTGTAATCGAAGATGGAGAACTGGTGATTTTTCCGCGTCATAGTTAGGGACTACAATTTTTGTATGTAGCCACCCTGACTGCGAGCACCATGAATTTTGACTCTATATGGATACAACAGAGATACCCTCCGTGGTTCTGTCCCGGCTCTTTTTTAAGACCCCTCGTAACTAAAAACTCATCAATAATCATTAATACTCATACCTATCATAAAGATAAAAAAAGAAAAATTCCTATATCCTCTTAAAGCTCGTTTGTGTATATCCGCTATATTGGCAAACCTATAAACTTAAATGTTTATAAGTTTAGCTTAGCTTTATAAACTGCGAAACTCTTTTAAAAAATGGAATCAAATAAGAGACCTCTAATTTTACAGTGATGATAAATCCAGAATAGAGTAGTGAGATTTTCTTTTTAGATGTTCTATATTTTGATTGTAGCACATTAAAGCTTTTTAGCTAACTACAACGAAACGAGTTGGGATATATGAAGACCAGGGACACATTAAGATTAGCCAAAATAACTAGCACAAAAACTACTTATATATATATTAAAAAACAGGGGGTAGGTCATTAGGATATATCAAAATTAGGTACACAAAAACACAAAATAGATAACAAAAAAAAACAAATCTCTACTAAATATTGCAATATCCAACATGCCGAAATATCAGAATAAAACACAACTTAAAATTTACCAAAAAAAAAAAAACCTAAGATCTTTAAACTTAATTAAGTTCTAATATAAATTGAAACTTTTAGCCACAAAAATACTTTGATAGTATAACCCCAATAGAAAATAAGAAAGCCGGATATTTTAGATGGGCCATATGTGTGCACCAGAATGAGTGGTGGTCAGGTTGCATGGAAGGGATGTTTGAGGTTGAGGTAGTGGAAGTGTTCGTGATTTGGTTTTGTTTTGTTTTATGCAGTAACTTAACAAAAGTAACATAACAAAGACCCTCAACTGTGATCTGGCTTACATCCGATATAAAATTTTCCATTATTAGACTAGCAATTTATAGTTCATAATGTGTTTCCAAAAGTAATATCTTTTTTATTTGTTTCGTTCAACTTTTGCTAATTCGTTTCCTGGATTCGGTTCCAACCTTATCAGAGATTCTCATGAGAATATATGTCTTATTTGAGAAATATTATATCATCATTCATTAATTCTTTCTGAATATATATTTTTTAAAACATAAGTATTTATCATAAGGAAACAATGTTTTGGCTATGTGATAAATATCTGATAACCATAAAGGTTTTCATAGATATTGTATTTTTGCTTAGTACATTGATCAAGTTTCATGTAAAGAAATAAAAGATCATTGTGTCGTTCATCTTACTTCATATTATCTTCTAGTTTATGCTTCGCTAGTTCACTAGCTAAGTGTGACTGAAAGGTTTGCATTGATTCAAGTTTTGATTACTTATTTTCAGGTAAGCAATGGCAGTTCCTAAGCTTGATAAGAAGATCGTGAAGAAGCGTGTCAACAAGTTTAAGAGGCCCCACAGTGACTGGAAGATATGCGTCAAGGTATTATTAGTTTTAATCTTATTTCACGCTTGCATAACATGGAGCCAGTAGTTCAGATTGTTGTGGTCTTTTATAGACTGTTTTTAAGATTGTTTTGTTAGTATTCTGCATTTCTGCCAAGATGTTTTGACATCATGTTTTCTTTGTTTCTTTTTTATTTTTGGTGATTTGTTTTTTCATTGATAAACATTGAGAGTAAACCGAACATTTTTGTAATTTTAAGTATGAAGCATTTTTTTTGTCACCGCAAATACACAAAAGGCTTATTTGTTGGCTTATAAGCTTATATGATTTAAGCTTATTTTCCATTAGCTCTTAGTTTGAGGCTTATCGGCTTATAAAAACTTACTATAATATACTAAGCTTAAATAAGTCATAAAATTAGAGCCTATGAAAAATAAGGCGAATTCATGTAAACATCCATGTTCGGTTAGTTATAGAAGCTAGTAAAAGCTGAATAACGCTGTGCAAGTTCCTAATATGACATACGTGATGAACAAACTGACCATACTTTGTTCATTGGGCTATATATAAATATAAGAAATAAGGTAAACAATCTAGGATCAAATTGTTATGAATTTATGATCACAGAAATCTGAGAGTCGTGTAAACACTTTCAGATCGAAGTATTTCGATGGTTCTATCGAAATCTTAAATCGGATAAAACTCAGATTTAAAAACGAGAATTTGTTTTGATGTTATGAAACTGAACCAGAGATAGTGATATGTATATATGACCAACAAACAAAAACTAAATGTCGGTTGTAACTGCAAAACAGTTAAACTAACCACCGAATTAGTTTAAATAAACGGGCAAAAACAAGTCCATAATTTCCGGAAATTTTATTTTCAAGTGCGTTTTTAACATAGTACTTTATACCAAATAAAATTTTTCAATTGTTCCACTGTTTGCAATACTTATTGCTTACTTTGGCTACGACCGGATATGGAGGCCAACCGAGGATCCATCTCCCTCTTCACCAGAACTAGCTGTCAGTCAACAAGTGATCATTCATGATACGGCTCACATGGCTGTCCCATTGCCGCTCAAAGGCTAACAGTAACTACGTTGTTTTCTGCTCGGCAATGCAATGCCGCCAGGCAAAGGATCAGATATTAGCTAGGGAATGAGTTGAGGCATTGTTTTGGAGCCGTATACGTTCGCAAAGAAATAGAAGTTGTTGGGTTATGTTAGTTGGATACGCAATGTATGACTAGAAGTGTGTGAGCCTATTGGGGGCACACATGAAAAATATTTAGAGTACGTTTAAACTTCACAAATGATTTCTATGTAAACCGTTTGGACAATGAGTGATCAAGACAAAACTTCTATGTATATCCTTTGGTGTGGCCGGATATAAGAAGCAAAAAGAACATTCTTGGAGGTGTCTTGATACATTGGATGTAGAGATAAGAATTGAGGGAATGTTGTGATAGGTTTAAGAGAATTGTGATAAGGTTATACTTGAGGTTTTCAAGCCTTATCATAATTATACTTTGAAGGCTATATAAAGACCTCTTGCTAGCCCTTTACAGCCGATTGATATAAACATCACAACATACACACAAGCTGCCATTCCTTTATTCTATACTCAGCCGAAATCAATAAGCTTTTATTAGGGTTTTTGATTTTAGGTTTCACCCAAACCTACTAGTTATATTCGGATAACCTTTTAAGGTTATTTATATTTGTGATTTGATCCCAAGTAATTATAGTAGGTGTTGTTCTTCGGTTTACAAGTCTTCAAGGAGTGAAGACATATAGATTCAATTAGGGTTTTTAGTTTTGTGGTTTTCGGTTCACTTTACCCATTTTCGGTTGAACCGAATTCATCACATACCCTAATTATATTTTCTGATTTTCGGTACTATCTACTTGAGGGGGTTTAGTAATTGATTTTCAGTTAGTGTATATTACAATAAGTTGTTTGGGATACACGTGAAGTAGGACTAGCATCCGGGCGTGCTTGTTTACGTGTTTGTGTGAGCACTCGTAGATGTGACCACTTAGTCACTAGTTTCTTGTTCTCAGTTTCAATTACTTGCTGGTGACTTCAAGGGTATGTCTCTATTTATTTTTCATGCCCCTTATTGTGTTTATATGTATGTTAATTATATATACTAGACTAGATCTATCCGCTGCGTACTCGTAAGAGTTAATTGGTTAACTTAGTTGTTAGATTCCAACAATGGCATCACAAGTCAACTTGTTTAGTATTTATGTATTACATACGATTTAAAACACGCTAGGGCTGCATGAAATTGGTTTATTTATTGTTTTTATTGAAAATTATGGCAACGACATGCAATCATTGCCATAAATAATGAATAAACACCTAGAATCAACACAATATGATAAAATAAGAAGAATAGATCTAAAATTAAATGTTAATTAAGCTGCCATGATTATTCTATTCTTGTTTTATCTCGGCTGTAAGACTCACGCAATCATGTTATATGATGGATGTGGCGATCTAGGCACTTTAGCAGAAAACCTAGTGAGAGTCTTATGGTTCTCCAATTGGGGAAGACTCTTTTGAGAACTCGAGGCATTATGTGATTTACTGCTTTCATTATAAGAGTTTGTTCCTCAATTTTAATCCATTTTTTAGTCTGTTTTAATTGCTTATATGTGATATGCCTTGTGTCTAGTCAATATTTGCAAAATAGATTTTATGAAACTCTTGAAAACGGACTTACAACTTATAGAGAAACTTGGATTAAAACATGTCTAATATTACACACGTAATTTTACTCCTTGTGACCAGTTATGTGTTATTTGCGAAACCGGGG
The DNA here is from genome assembly GCA_026074375.1 of Tanacetum coccineum. Lineage (NCBI taxonomy): Eukaryota > Viridiplantae > Streptophyta > Magnoliopsida > Asterales > Asteraceae > Tanacetum > Tanacetum coccineum. The sequence continues at coordinate 9,005 of BQNB010100997.1, read as the reverse complement.
TTTTTGGACAAATTAATACGGACATTAAACTATGAAATTTGATTTCTTGTGAAGCTTTAGTTTTACATGCGCGGTATGGGGTTGAATTGATCTTTAATTTT
>BQNB010100996.1:0-24578 GCA_026074375.1 Tanacetum coccineum | reverse complement strand
CAAACCCTAGATCCAAAAGATGATTTGTGTGTGTGTGTGTGTGTGTGTGTGTGTGTGTGTGTGTGTGTGTGTGTGTGTGTGTGTTTGTGTGTGTGTGTATACTCCAAAAGATGTTCTTATGATGTTGGTGATTTTTGATTGGAAATAGTTCACATTTTTTTTTTTTAGGATTAAAAGCGTTAAAACATAGTTTTTATAGTGTTTTAATTTAATTTTCACAAATTATGTTTGATATATGGTTAAAATGGTAAAGATGTTTATTTTTATGTCAAACATGATCAATCATTTAATGTTTTACACAAATACTTATGCTCATTTCATGACATCATGTTGAGTGTTCGAACGATGTGATACTTCAAGCGGGTTTGATGATAAAAAATAAAATTATTCGATATTCATCAACTTCTATAAATAAACTATTTTGATTTGGAGGTCAAAAAATTATGTATGATAAATGGTTAGAAAGCTAAGGATATGTACTTTTAAATGCCAAAAACGGTGAATCAGTTGGAGTTTCACACAAATATTTATACCCGTTTTACGAAAGCATATGAAGTGTTCTAACTTACAGATTAGTATCACAAGTGATATATCAAACAAAATACTGCACGAGAAAAAACAAAAAAAAATACAAAAAATAAAAAAAAAATTTGTCGAAAGTATATGAAAGTGCCCCTCTATTTAAAGATAATTAAATGCTCGTCACGATGGTGTAATTTATAAATCTTAACGTTTTACGGTTTTTGCGGTATGTGATTTTTAAAAATAAGGGTGAAAGTGTGTTTTAATTAAAAAACACAAAGGTAAGAAGGAGTGGTGGATGTTTTTTAAGGTTTAATCTTATCCATTAAATAAAGTTAAATCTTAGATTAATCCTCACCATTAGATCAAACTCAAATGGATGGTGGAGATTTGTCCCTTGGTATGTGAGGAGAAACTGGTATGCAAATGAACTTTTCTCATTATCTATAATAATATTTCTCACGGGAAAATGCTATTAATTGACAATTCATGAGCAGTTAATTGTTCAATGTTATCCAGGCATTCTTCATTTGTCAATCTAAAACAAAAGTCATCATATCATCTCTCACTCTCACAACTCAACTCTCTATTTTTCATCTCATTGTCTCTGCTCTATATTACAATAAAATTCGACCATGGTCAGTTTTCCGACCACCGTCTTCGGTTCTGACCATGTTTACAAGTATATTTATAGCGCGACGGATATGGCCTCTTCTCCCTTGTTATTCAAAATTTGTTATGTCTTTTTTGATTTAAAATGGATGATAGTTTGTCTGTGTCTTTAGGCATGTTTTGAGATTTTTGTGGGTGTTTTTCTTTTTGCACAATTAATTGATGCACTAACTTAAAATTAAGCATTACAACTACGAAAACTCAATGTACAAACCAGCTAGAGAGGTCCTTAAGTCATACCGGTTTTGACCGTTAGAAGTAAAGTTTACTATTCGAGAGACTTCGGTAACAACAACGACAAATTATGTGTATTTTTTACAACATCATCACATTTTCAACTAAAGGAAAAAAACAAACGCACTTTGACATATGAATATGAAATAGTATGCAATAAATTTATTCCTTAAAATTATCGTCAAGCGTAAAGTCGTTATCACGAAAAACATGTAATCAAAAATATAGCTCGCCAAAGTTTTTGATTAAAGGGTACCCGCCGCCGCATCGCGCGGGTACCCTGCCAGTTTACTATAATTGGTTTACGTATTAACGCGTGCGTCCCCGTAGGCTCATATAAAATTCCTGAAAATATAATTAATTATCGTATGCATATTCTTACAGCTCCTACACGAACATTATCAAATAATAAAAATAACATTGGTAAGCGTCAAGCAACATGTCAATACTCCTAGGAATACCGCCGATTGTGGATTTCATAAAGTCATAGTTAAATGATTTTATGCATTTACAATCCGTTGTTTCAGATACTGTTTTCAAGATAAAATATGATCAATAGTCATTCCATAATTTAATGATTTTGTTTCCTGTATTGTAAATTTTCAAGATTACCAAAAATTCACTGAGAACATATCTAACATGAGTTTTTAGGTGTGGGCCACACATAAAACTTGATTAACCAACGAGGGGCCCAGTGGCATCAATCTTCAACTATAAAATAACAAAATCTTTATGACTACAAGTGTTATTTCACATGCTCATATCACTTCTAAAAAAAGTCTCTATTAAGGCTACCTTATTCGGGATAACTTAAACTAAATCAAGAAGGATAATCCACACATGCAAGACCTACTTGCATCTCAAGTCTAAGGATTTAGCATAAAAAATCACTTACAAGATTCACTTAATGACGACGATCCATAAAGTGATAATCTTGTTAGTTTGAGAAAGTCTGATATTCATCTTATGAATATCATGTGAGTTTGATAGACACATCCTTTAAATATTAAAGATATCACCATTACTTAGATGCGTCTTAGTTCAACAATATTCTCATATTGCTAATTTACAATGGACTAATTTAGAATGATAGATATTATTCACGGATTAAACATGCAAATATAGGACACAATTTAAAATAAATATAACAAAATACCAAGTATCATTATCATTAAATAAATTGTCTTAACATCCCTTATCCAAATACTAAACACAGATTTACATGAAACTACTAGCTAAACAAAGTCCCATGCTCCTAGCATGTTGAGTAAGCTTTCCTTTCGATAAAGCCTTCGTAAACAGATCTGCTAGATTGTCATCTATGTAAACTTTAAGAAGATTAATTTCACCCAATTTAATGTGTTATCCTACTAGTTTAATCCATTACACAACTATAATCTTTACCAATATGCTAGAAAATAAGATGGAATCTTAGAGAGAGAAACAACTAGATTAGAGAGAATGGTGAGTTACAAATGTGTGAGAAAATGTAACCAACACCCTTCACCAAGTGTGGTGAAGGGATATTTATACCCATGCCTTGCTATCTTGGCACTTGGGCTTTCTAAACGGGCCGGGCTTGGTTTAACTTGGGCTTTGAGCCCGAAACACGGACAATATTAGATTACAATCCAAGCCCGTTGAACCCGACTAGCCTATTACAATACAAGACCTAGTTTGACTTTCTTAGACCGATAACATTCTTGTTTGACTTAATATAATTAAGGCTAACAATCTCCCCCAATGTTGAGGTCTCTTTCTTCAAACTCCTCTGTACCACCGATGACATTGAAGATATGACGTTTGACGTTTATGCTTTGCCTTGTTATGGTCTTGTCTTGTTTGTAATGGCTTTGTTCATCCATGCTTTGTGATCTTGATTTTGAGCCTTTAATACCTTGTCTTTGAAATCTTGAGATCTTATCTTGCATCATCTCCTTGACTTGAATCATCTTGATTTGACTTCCTTAATCAACTTGTACTCTTGACCAACATGCTCATACTTGTTACATTCTTGTTTTGACATATGCGATTATAAGTCTAACAATCTCCCCAATTGATGATTCTTTATTTACTTGAGGCTCTTTGATGGTGGGAAGATTCTAATCAACTATCTGACGTTGAATGATTGACTTTGAAAAGCTTGAATATGAGCTGTGGTGTTGAATCCGACTTCGTTGGAATGAGGCTGCAACACCGTCGTCTTAACCTGAAATAAGACAGTTAGCAATAAAAGATGAATATGGCTTTGTCATTCATCTTGACTTCGGTTGCATTAACCTCTGGTTTCCCGTTTATTTAGTATAAAATACTATACCCCGAGATCAGGTAGATTCAAAGAATCTCCTTGACAGGGTATCCACTCACAGCGTTGTATCATCCTAACACAGATGTATTAGAAATCACCATGCTTGCTAGTTCTCATTACCGGAACGTCTCAAAGCAGACAACACGGTAAAAGTGAATCAGATAGTTACTATCTCTCTAATTAAGTCGTCAATTCATATACTGGACCAAAATTGATATCCAGTTATCACAAGCTTGATTCATATAGAATCTTGCAAGTCACCTACCAAGAGCTTGTTTATGGTTTGGGCTCAAGCAAGATTTTCCATATTCCACTATGAATACTTAAGTATCACTCGGATGTTCTGCAAGATCTCAAGGATATGCGTAGAGGGGGGGGGGGGGGGGGGGGGAGGGGGGGGTGGGGGGGGGGGGGGGGGGGGAACTCTTTGTTACAGCTGTGAACTTTATGGTGTTCAACAAGTGTATTTTGATATTGTGTCCTAATGAGATTTATAATTTGATCTCTTCTGGCTCTAGACTTGATTTGTGCACTTTTGTTTTTAGTAATCGGAGGCTGGAGCAGACTGCCGCCTATTAAATATTAACAATCACGGAGTGAGATGTCAATAGATACCGTGTGTATCTCTGTTGTTTGTGCATATAACAAGTTTCTTTTGAGAGAAACCCGAATGGCTGGGAAGGGTTGTGCATTGCATCACTGGGTCCATGATGACTTTCTTCAATATCAACAATCATCATTGTGATTTTGATAGATTATGTATTGACCCGGTTTCTGCCTAAGGTGTAAGGAGGGCTTCTTTCTTTTCACCCTTTATCCATACATTTCTTTTTCATTCTTCAACCCCTTCAATGCTTACCAAGACGTCATTACTAACACCTTGTTGTGATTGTTCCAGTGTTAGCTCAATCTTAGTCGGCATTTTTCCCTTATTCACATTCATCTCCAATCATACCTAAGGACTGCTATTTCTAACTATGGAGTGTCCTTGGGTAGATCCCTCCGGTTCTGGTTGGATCGTAGGACTTATACCTAACCTAACCACCTTATGACTTCAGAATCGTCTGAAATTTAATAGTTGTTTGGGTATAGAGATCGAACGTAAAACCATTTTCTGACATTGTTATTTTCAAATACTCCCCCTACACATGTGCTCCGAGATTCGAAATTGTTTAGCACATGAAGGAAAGAGTTGCACTTAGAGTCTTAAAGATCACATTCGTCTATAACATATTTTAATCACATTTTCTCCCCTTATTTTAAATAATAAAACACTTAGTATTTGAAATACCAATTGATTAAAATTTTGACATGAAAAATTCCATGGGGAGAAAAATTATACCACGATATTGCATGAATTCAGATTCCGATAGCTCCCCTTCAACAGTATATGTGGTATACCAATATTTATTAAAACTGAACATTGGAATAAAAAATGATAGACACCACAAAATGTAGAAGACGGAGTGAATTCCTTAGTGAACAATGTATATTAATAATTGACATTATAAGTTTCCACATTTTAATTTCACAAAATGTGTTTGGATACATAAAATTGACATTTATGAGATGTACCCAACACATTAAAAGGCTTTGTTTTAAAAAGCTCCCCCTCAGAAATTGATTTACATAAAATGACATTCTACGTACTACAATTCTTTGAAAATTATTCGAGGAAGGGAGTGTTGAACACACAATTTTAACAAATTATACCACTTTTTATGGAAAAATACCACAAATTATATTGTTGGTAAAAAAGACAATTTTGACATTGAAAGTTCTTTTTGAAAAATTGTGTTCAACGATTTTAAAAACATGATAGAAGACTTCTCTTCTATTTTAGAGTAAGCGCACTGAGGCGTACACTTCCCTGTGACATTCGAGACCGAGTTATGCACTGAAATGTACATAAGTCATTGAGAAAAATTTAGAAATGACATGTTTTGAAAGCATTTGAAACTCCGCTCGAACTCATATTACACCCCGGTGATGATGTTAATCCAACATTTCTAGGTACGTAAATGTTACGATCCATGAGACATGTCGAGAAGATTCTTTTTGGTATTTTTGAAATTTTTCGCTGATTTTTATATTATTGTTTTTCTAGGTATAATATTTTACTATTTTCTTTTTTGGTATTTATATTTTTACCAGTGTATTTCTTTTATTAAAATTTTTTTTATAATCAAAAAAATAAAGTGAGAAATAAAAATATTTTACAAATTGATGTTTGATGGATCAAGCAGATTCAATTGCCAGAACCTCCAGTTCACAGTAGTCAACATCTCCATACCGAGTAGTCTGATAAGATACTTAAACCTATCTGTACTGATAAGCTTTATGTAAACAATCAGCTAACGGGTATTCATCCGTCAAAGAATAATTCAAACAATATCATTTTCAACCTGTTCCTTATGAAGTGATATCTTAATCGAATGTGCTTGGTATGGTAATGCTGGACTGATTGCACGAGATGCTATGGCTGCCTTTGAGTCACAATACATAGGTATTTTATCAAAGTGGAAGCCATAATCTGTGAGCTGAGTTCTCAACCATAGAACTTGTACGCAGCACGCAGATAGAGACACATACTCGGCTTCTGTTGAAGACATTGAACTGCAGTCCTGCTTTTTGGATGACCTGACTTGCTAACTATCACCACCTAGAAATTGTATGCCACATATGTACTCTTACGTGAATTGAGCTAGCCCGCATGATCCGAATACTGAAAAACCAGTTAGTTCAAAACCGTGTCCTTCGTATACCAAAAACCCATTTAAATGAGTCCTTTAAGTAACCGAACGATCCGTTTAACCGCAGTGAGATGTTATCTCAATCGGTTTTTGCTTGATAGCGAGCACAATAACATGTTTGCATGTACAATATCTGGTCTACAGCTGTTAGGTACATGAGTGCCATCGACCATACTACGATATTTTCGTTTGGTCGACGCGAGGGAAGTACATCTCAAGACAGCATCAAGGTGTTCTGTAGCCATTGGTGTACCAATCTATCACCTTGAGGTCTACCATGCCTTTTTAAGTATCATCTTGAGCATATTTAGCTTGGTTTATAAGATACAACAGGGGATTGGTGGATTTGAATTCCTAAAAAGAATTTCACTCCCCTATCATAGAGCATATCAAAACTTGTTGTGCATTATATTTCCATCGTATTGAAAGTTTTTGGGTTCGTATAAAAAAAAAAAAAAAAAAAAAACAGAGAAAACAAAAAAAAACAAAAAAAAGAAAAAAAATAAAAAAAAAAAAAAAAATAACCAAAAATAGTCATCAACGTAAATTTGCACAAGCAATATGTCTTCCCCATGTTTAGTTATGAACAGAGTTGGATCAATAGAACTTTTGAGATTCCTTTTAGATTACAGGAAGTTGGAAGTTTCATCATACCACGCTCTTGGTGCATTGTTTGAGACCATATAATGCTTCTTGGGGGGGGACGTAAACTTAGTCAGGATGATGTGTCGTCAACAAATCCATCTGGTTGGTTTACGTACACTTCTTCTTCAGAGGTCCGTAAAGAAATGTTTTTTAACGTCCAATTGGTACAACTGTAAATGATTTTATGTGCATCAATACTCAATGAAAACCGACAGCTTTCCAACCGAGCAACTAGTGCAAATGACTCTTCGAAATCAATTCCTTCCTTTTGAGCATATCCCTTAGCCACAAGACGAGATTTGTTGCGAATGACAGTATTTTCCTCATCACGTTTGTTTTTCCAGAGCCACTTTAAGTTAATGACATTTTTGCAAAGTGGTATGTCGACTAATTCCCATACATCTAATCGATCAAACTGATGAAGTTCTTCTGCATTGATTCAAACCATACCGAAATCAGCCATGGCCTATCCATTGAATTCTTTAGTTCGTTCTACTCATTGTGAGTGCGAAACATACACATCCTTGCATCTTGTTTCTAGCTGACGTCTGTTCTAATATTGAGAAGGATTTCCAATGACTTGTTCTAATGGATGATCTTTTGTCCAACGTTGTGCGGAAGGATGGTGTTGATAGAAAGTATGCATGTTTGACGAATCAACATGACGAGACGATGTCTCCCCTTGTTCTTGTACCGGTGTACTGAAGATGTTGATAAATTCATCGTCGTCAAATTGTGCATTTTCTGTATTGGTTTCTGTTATTTTTCTGCTTGAATAATGTTCTCAGGTGCAGTGACAGTTGGTACTTGAGTTGGAGTTTGATGTGTTGAATGAATGTTCAATGGAGGTAGATCTGCAACATCGGTTGTTGTAGAAGTGTGAGTTGTGTTATGTTGTTGACGTTTATCAGGATTATCAGCAGCATGTACAGCGGAAGACTTTGACACAACAAGAGAAGTTCCCATGAGTAAATCACTGAACAACGTACATAAAGCAATTCCAGCTCCATTTGACGTTGTTACTGTCTCAGCAACTTGAGGAACATTTTCTTGACTTTGTGGACCGGGACTTAAACTGTCTTGTTCAAGTACCATTGGTTGGACCTTGTGAGACCGGGGTCAAACTGACGTGCCTGACGCCATTGATGCAATTCGTCAATTAACATGAATGTTTCAACTAATCATCTTGTTTCTCTGTTAAATACCCTGTAAGCCTTTGACTGAGTAGAAATACCCACAAAAAAACAAGCGCATCACTTTTTCCTTTCATTTTATCAAGATTTTCACATCTCAGACGATGATAGCAAAGAGAACCAAAGATGTGAAAGAACTTGAACTGATGGTTTCCGCTATTGAAGATATGATAAGTTGTTTTCTCATGTCAAGGAATTACAAGTTAATGGTTTTGATTAAAACTTGTTGTTGCAAATTTGCTTTCAGCCCAGAAGAACAAAGGAACATTAGCGACGCTTACAATGTTCGAGCATCCTCAACAAGAGTACGTTTCGACTTCGACAACGCGTTTTTGTTCAGGTGTTTTCTAGCAGTTGACGTTCATGTCTTATTCCCTCTTTTGCAAAGTATGGCATGAAGAGTTTTTATTAAGAAATTTTTGTGCCTTTGTCAGTTTTTGAAACTAATGTAACTTGAGCATGAAGTCCTCTTTGACAATAATGAGGAAATCAATAGAGAACTCCAGGTTGTTTCGTCTTGGACCTCAATAAGTGAGTCCAATTATAATCGGGAGTAGCATCAATAATTACGAGACGATACTTCTTTCCATTAATGCTTTCTACCCGCATTGACCACATAAGTCCATGTGTAGAGTTGTAACCGTCTATTTGATCTCGGGGTAGTCCTTAAGTGTGAAAAGACATCTTTGCTTTACCCCAACTTACAAGAAGAACACAGATGATCTTTTTGATGAATTTTTAGCTTTGGAAGGCCATTCACAATATTATTCCTTTGAAAGCAAGTTGATGGTGTCTGCTGAAAATACACACTGATGACAATGTAGCTGATCTTCTAACCAAGGTATTTGATGTTAGCAGGTTTTAGTTCTTGGTTGTTATAATTGGGATGATCAATCCATAAGCTGCATTAGTTAAGGTGAGGCAATATGATTTATTGTATGAAGTGTTCAGTGTGCTAAAGAATCTTGACCATCGTGATGATTTTCATGAAGTTATTTGGGTTTTAGAGAGTCATTGGGAAGAGCTATAGATGGTACTGAAGCACTGCTGTTGCCAAAAATTGTTCATTCTTTGTTTGACAATAGTTAGTACCGACAGTGCAAAGTTAGTATCATTGGGCAAAGATAATACCGCTATAGAGATGTCGAAGAAAATACCGCCAAGGGTTTAAAGTGTAAATTGAAACGGTTTCTTTGATCTTAGGTTTGTTTAACCTATATAAACCCATCTTAATTGCATAGTTCACTCACGTAATCTCTATCACTTACTTTCCTTTATTCTAACCCTAATCTCTCAATCTTTGACAATCACAAACTCAACAACTATGGTTGTTCTTGAATCGTGCCCTAAACACAATATGGTCGCTTATTTAGAGAAAACTGATGGCAATGTAGAGTTTCATGAGATTATTGACTTTCTTGCGCGAAGCTCCATTCACAATGCTCTCACTGTAAGTCCAGTATTCTCTACTACATTTGTTGAACAATTTTGGATGTCTGCTAAATCCAAAATAATCAACAATGTTAGGTATATTACTACCAAAGTAGCTGGCAAGTCTATGTCTATCTCTGAAGCATCAATAAGAAGTGATCTTCTTTTTAATGATGCCGATAGGATAGATTCTCTACCATATCAGGCTATATTTGATGCTATACAGCTCATGGGTTATGAGGGGGATTTAACTGTTTTAACCTTTAACAAAGCTTTGTTTTCACCCTAATAGAGATTTCTTTTTCATACAATGACTCATTGTATTAGTTCAAAAAGCACCTCTTAGGATCAAATTCCCACTAATATTGCCACTGCAGTAATTTGCTTAACCTCTAATCAGAAATATAATTTTTCTAAATTAATTTTTGATGGTATGCTTAGACACTTAGATGCAAAGAAAAAGTTTGTTATGTATCCACGTTTTATTTCAGTCTTTTTGGATACACAACTAAAGAGTGTGCCCGTGCCTTTAGACCGTTTTCTTGTAAATGCTTTGACAAGTAAAGTTTTATCCTTTATGGTTAAAAAGGGTAAACATTTTTCAGGGAAAGTCACACCTCTGTTTTCTAACATGTTGGTTCAACCAACAGAGGATGAGGGTAAACAATCAGAAAGACCATCTGAACTACAACTTACACCCTCTCCTCCTCACCCAAGTGAAGTTCATGTTGAGCCTCAGTTTGACCCATCACCCAGACCTTCACCTACTACTCATATTCCTAATTCCATTCTAGAGAGTTCTGGTGGAAATCATGGAGGTTAGTCATCCAGTGATAAATCCCTTTCAGGGAATAAGGGTGACATGACACTCCAAAGTGTGTATGATCTTTGTATCTCTTTGTGTATACAAGTTACAGATCAAGCCAAAGAAATTCAACACTTGAAGGCACAGATCAAGAAGCTTAAGAAGAAAGCCAAACCTGTTATCTCACACCACAGAGCTTGGATGAAGAGTGTATCCTTGAAGCAAAGATTGGCAGGAAAGAAATCCTTAAAGAAACAATGGATGCAAAAGGAGTCTGTATCCAAACAGGGGAGGAAATCTGCCAAGGCTGAACCTACAGTCCATAAAGATTAAGCTTTTGATGAGCTTGATGATGTAATTGACAATATAGAGACTGTGGATGCTCAAGATAAGGGGAGGACAAGATATGTGGTGCATGAAGAGAAGGAAAGGGGAAAAAATGGAGTTAGTACTGAAGATGCACTAGGTACTGACAAGGATAAAGATAGTACCGACAGACCAGATGAAGGTACTGACAAGCAAAAAGTTAGTACTGACAAGGAAGAAGTTAGTACCGACAGACCAGATGAAGGTACTGTTGATCAAACTGAAGGAAGAAGTGCTACTCCAACAACTCCAACACCTACTCCTACAACTTTTGGAGATGATGAAACTATTGCTCAAGTTCTTCTCAACATGAGCCAAGCCAAAGCAGTTTCAAGAGAAAAGGAGAAAGGAGTTGAACTAAAGGATGTAGAGAATATTGAAAGACCAAGGCCTACTTCAACAAGATCTCTCTTAACTTTAAAGCCTCTTCCAAAGATTGATCCCAAAGACAAGGGCAAGAAAAAGATTAAAGAAGATGAATCTGACACTGAATCAGAAGACATCAATGAAACTGAAAAGAAGTTTAAGATGCTTGCTCATGATGAGGAGATTGCAAGAAAGATGCAAGAGGATTGGGAAGCAGAAGCAGAAAGGAAAAGATTAGCTGAAGAAGAAGCTACAAATGCTGCTCTTATACAAGATTTTGATGACATCAAAGCAAGAATTGAAGCTGATAGACTTCTAGCATTAAGGCTTCAAGAAGAAGAGAGAGAGAGCAGTTCACTATGGAAGAAAGAGCAAAATTCCTTCATGATACAATTGCAGCTCAAAGAAGGTTTCTTGCAGAACAAAGAGCTGCTGCCATCAGAAACAGACCTCCTACAAGAACTCAGCTCAGGAGTCAGATGATGACTTACTTGAAACATGTTGGAAACAAGAAACACTCAGACCTGAAGAATAAAACTTTTGAAGAAATACAAGCTTTATATGAGAAAGTGAAAAGGTTTGATGAAAGTTTCACTGTTGTTGGTTCCAATGAGGATGAAAGAAAGATTAAGGAGATGAATGAAAAAGCAAAAGACATTGGACAAATGAAATTAAAGAAGAGGGTTGCTAAAGAAACTGCAAAGAAAGAAGACACAACAAAGGTACCTGCTAAGGTAGATGTGACAGAGCAGAGTACAAAGAAAAGGAAGGGTGGTCATATGAAGATGATTGCAAGGAAAAGGAAAAGACCACAACCAGATGTTGATAGTGATGATGAACACAGAAAGTGTCTAAAGATTGTTACATTTGAAGGTACCATAGATAGTGAAATAATGGAGAAGAAATCATTTATTTCTAAGTTGGACAAGGTTTCATCACCATAGGGGGATTACCTTGTTATCTACAGAGCCAATGGGAACTTCAGGGCATTCAACTATCTATTGGAGGTACTACATATCTTTGATAGGCAAGATTTATTTCACTTGTATGACTTGGTGATGAAGCAATACTCAAAAGTCACACTGGAAGGGTTTGAATTGATTCTTTGGGGAGATTTGAAGATAATGATGGAATCCTCAACAGAAGAAAATAATCAAAGTGACTTCTGGAACAATCAACAAAATTAGGAGATTGTCAGATGGAGTTTATATGAAGCTTGTGGAGTTTACAATTGATAATATCATTTATAGCTCAAGATTGATTAGATCTTATATATCTAGGATGAACAATAACAATGATTGATAACACGCAGCGAAATAATAAAGAACACAATCAAAGTTATTACAAGGTTTTCTTTATTGAACGTTCCCTTATTACCCCAACTATAATTTGGGGCTACACCAACTAACTATGGTGTACTATTCGACTCTTATCAATCGACTTGCTATTTAACTATCTAGACTCTCACTGGGAGAGCTTTAGTTTTCTATGGATGGATATCTAAACCATATGTCTGATAATCTCTTTATATAGAGAGATATCAAGGCTTACAATAGAAGATAAGAATAAACAATATATTTAAAACATTTAAGAATATCTTCTGTATCTTTATCTTTATAAGGAGATCTTCTGAAATCTTCATCTTTATCTTCATGTGCTCCACCAGCTTGAAGATTTCTTTAATTACAATTTTAGTCCTTTTGTTTCATTCTTATATTTATTTTGTCTCATCAAATCTAGAATCCCAACAATCTTCCCCTATTTGATGATGACAAAACAAACAAAGTCGTGTACGAACTTCATCATAAAGCCAAAGCTTCCCCTGAAGTTGAGATGTAATCATCTCCCTGAATGAAACAAAATCAAGATCTCCTTGAACATGTCACCACACATAAATAAGCTGCAAATCAATAAACCTGTAATCTTCTTCCCCTTTTTGTAATCATCTAATAGGGGTCTTCTGTAGAAATGCAACTTGTAAACACTTCCCCTCAAGTGGTGCATGTAGATGGTTAAACATTTAATCAATAAGCTTCCCCTGAAACCAATATGTTTACCATCTCTTGAATCTCGAACTCTGTAGGCTCTATGTAGTGATTACTGATGAAGAAAACTGAGTATAACGAATTTGATGAAGAAGTTGAATCTCCCAAACTTGTGTCTTATGTCTTGCACTATCCACGTGACGTCGAACTTATAAATAAATCTGTGAAATATAAGTAGACCGCAACCTCTTGACAAAAATCCTCATCTTCTATGAGACACATACTAAGTGATAGCAAATGTGAGCATTGAGCACCATAAGAAAAATCACACACCTTTGCTAGATTTTGACAAGTCTTCGTCAACACCATTTAAGCACGAACAAGTTATCTTAAAAGTCATAGCCTGCAAAACTATACTTTAAGATATGATAAGACACGCACCTGTGAAACCCAACTACAACATCAAATAAGCAATATTCAATCGTCTTCGTAATCACATCTTCAATAAATCTCCAAAAATACGAGCCATAAATCAATAAGAATAAACTGTTGTTTGAAACAGTTCTATCCGAGATCCAAAACCATGAGTCACCCGATAACTGATAAAGCTAGCGGTACAAACTAGCTATGTCGGATAGTACTAACGGTACAAACTCTTTCTCGGACGAGGCAAGCAGTACAAATATTTTTCTCAGACAACAAAGGCAATATAAGCGAGCAGTACTAAAAACATCCAACAATACTAACCTTTATTGCTCGAACAGTTTTAATCCATATAAGCCCAAGCAGAAGTAGTCTTCACGTAACAGCATGTACTCGAACAGTACCTTCTTTTAGCCCAACAGTAGTAATAAACTGTGTTTCATCATGTGAGTAGTACAATCTCTCAATCCATGATGTACAATTAAAGCAAACACATTTTCTTTTCTGTTGACTCGATCGAACCAAGAATTTATAAACAGTTCATTCTTACGTGATGTGCAATAAATGCTGCTGTTGACTTTCAATAATCGGTAAATAATAAAGAAATTTATAATCACATCAATTCTTTATTCAAAGCACTATAATCACATGAATTATTAAGAAATTATTTTGTTGATTCAACCGAACCGAGACACACACATACAACAACAGTATCAAGTCAAAATAAGCACATCTTACTTTTCACCAAGCAGTAACCTTGTCTCTTTGAACACGTGCAACAGGAACCCGAATACCAAAACCTTGATATTATTATTTTCTTTTGTGTCGGCTGTGTCTTTTTAAGATAATTATCCACGTCCGAACTGATGTTTATTAAATTAATCCTCCCATACCAGGATTAATTCAAAACAACGACAAGTGAATAATTACGCACAACACCAAATTAGAGACACGAACCAGTACCTTATTAAATCCTAGATATCGAGCAACCTGCTCTGATACCAATTGATAAGATCGTTTATAGCTCAAGATTGATTAGATCTTATATATCTAGGATGAACAATAACAATGATTGATAACACGCAGCGGAATAATAAAGAACACAATCAAAGTTATCACAAGGTTTTATTTATTGAACGTTTCCCTATTACCCCAACTATAATTTGGGGCTACACCAACTAACTATGGTGTACTATTCGACTCTTATCAGTCGACTTGCTATTAAACTATCTAGACTCTCACTGGGAGAGCTCTAGTTTTCTATGGATGGATATATAAACCATATGCCTGATAATCTCTTTATATAGAGAGATATCAAGGCTTACAATAGAAGATAAGAACAAACAATATATTTAAAACATTTAAGAATATCTTCTAATATCTTCTGTATCTTTATCTTTATAAGGAGATCTTCTGATATCTTCAAAATCTTTATCTTTATCTTCATATTCTCCACCAGCTTGAAGATTTCTGTAATTACAATTTTAGTCCTTTTGTTTCATTCTTATATTTATTTTGTCTCATCAAATCTAGAATCCCAACAGTTTGCTTCCTGTTATGTAATGTGTGTCTCTCACTGCTTCACGTCAGATAGTACATCTTCTATGTTAGCGACAGTTAGGGAAAGTTGTCTCATGCGCATGTATTTTTTTGGGTAAAAGGTTCTCTCGGTAAATTTATTACTCCAAAAAACATTTCAGTACAACGGATGAGGGTGAATCCCACATCTGAGCCAGTTACACAGACAACCTACTTCCATAAAAGAAGTTACATATAGAGGTTAACCCACATCATCCAAAAGCACACATTTCCCCTTCAGCAGTTGTTGTTCAAACATATTATTCTTTTCAACTAAAGGGGTATATATTGAATATTGTTAGGAATTTCTTGGCCTTCATACATATCATCATTTGGGTCGTAGTCGTAATCAACGTTCCCATAGGTTTCCCTCCATTGTTCCAGAAAGCTATTAGTACCATAACAACCCCCGATGGTTTTGAAGCTAGGAAACTTGCCATTTCATTATCAACAGGTTCAACTTCATCCTCACTATCATGATCACCCGGATAATCAATCTTTTCTAAAGGTTTACCCTCATCATCCAAAAGCACACGTTTCCCCGTCAGCAGTTGTTGTTCAAACATATTATTCTTTTCAACTAAAGGGGTAGAACTTTGCTCTTCCTCTTGCACACCAGACATAGAAGTGTTTCCTCCCGAATAAACTTCCTCAGCACTCGTGTTATCAACATTTATAGCCTCAAACGAGTTACTAAGAGAAAATGTACCATTACCTGATGTCGAAGCATTCGTTTTACCTGTCTTTTTTGAAGAGTTACTTGTTGTCGGGTCCTTCTTCTTATCAGCAGAAGGATCCATTTTAGGGCTCACCTCTTCAGTGGGTTGATTTACTTTAGGGCGATATAAAGTTTTTAGCTTTACCGAGACCGATTTAAAGTTTTTAATGCCTCCATTATTACCATCTAATTTCTTCCTTTACTACATTTAGGGTTTGTAGCATGGGTTTAGATAATTCTAGTCATGTGTTAACCAAGAAACCATTTAGTAATGAGCCTCATTTGAGCATGATATTAGTATGCTTGACTTTCCTCACCAATCATTAAAAGACATTTGTTTCACAAATGTTATTCATAGAATAAGATGGATAATTGTGTTCTTTTTAGTTTACCAAAAATGTTACAACTTCAGGAGAATGAAATATTGATATAGGACCCCTTGCAAGTTGTAGCTATCTCTATGGCCCATTGTTTAGGTTCCATGTTTAAAAGCAATGTGATACCATGTATTCATTCATATATCCAAATATCCGATACAAGTGGAATGAGGTATTGGACTTGCATCATGCCCACTATATATATACTAGGCGAGTACCCGCGCATAGCGGTGAAAATTACTAGCGGCCGATAATTAACAATATGCAATATTGTGGTAAGTTTTTTGTGTAACGTTCAAAATAAAACGTGAAAAGATCAAAATGTAATTGCAAACGGTTGTAACATGCGATAATTCAACTGAAGAAAAAAATTCTTAACGTTTATCAAAAACATATAAAAAGATGTACGGAAACTGAAAATAAAATATTACATTAATTACGAGATAATAAATAATAACGTACGTTACTCGTCGCGTAAAACTTCTTGGTACATCCGTTATTTATTATCACCAAAGTAATTAAATACGTGTTTGTTCTACTATGTATTTTCTTAATTTGTTGAAATTGACTTTGTTCTACTATATTTTTTCTTAATAGTGCTAAAACAAGTTAGAAAACAATATGATCTTAAATACATACCTTAAATATATTGTCAGCCATTAAGCTTAACTCTTTGTAAATTGACTTTGCTCTACTATATATTATCCTAACAAGTGGAACTGTGGCCCGTGCGTTGCGCGGGTCATGTTTTTACTGGATTATTTAGCGTATATTTTGTTTCAGATTTTAAGGTTATTTAAGTCACTTTGTATGTCATGAGTTTTTGCTGTCATATTTTTTAAATTTGAAAGATTTTTTTTTGTAATTTTATAAATTATTTTATACATGTTCATGTTTTGGAAAAGTTTTTTTCTTTCAAATACATATTAAACTTTGACAATTTTATAAGTTACTTATGATGCATATATTTTGGAAAACAATATATGTTTCAATCATAATAAATGCATTGTTTACTACTTAATAATCATACCAAATATACTCAAAATCTTTGCATGTTTCAATCATAATAAATTGTTCGTAAATAAGACTTTGAAAACAATATATGTTTCAATCATAATAAATGCATTGTTTACTACTTAATAATCATACCAAATATACCCAAATTATAAAAAATGGAAACACAATAAATACAAATTCACCACACTTTACTATCATTTCAGTGAACAAAAATCAACTTACTACCATATCTTTCAATCGTATATTTCAGTCCAGCCATATATTTTATTGATCGAATATTTCAGTCCAGTCAACTTACTACCATATCTTTCAATCGTATATTTCAGTCCAGTCAACTTACTAACAAAAGTCAACTTACTACAAAAGGCAACTTACTACAAATTTTACACAGCAAAGTTACAACATTTATACAACAAACTTTATAACAATTTTTACAAGAACATACAAATACTTTATTCCAGCGAGACAGTAGCGCTTTCCGGCAAGCAGCAACGTTTTCACACGGGCGGCTTGATTTTCCGTCGAGCAGCTAGGTTTTCCGGCGAGTAGTTGGATTTTCCGGCGAGCAGATTTTTTTCCGGCTAGCTGCGGCTGTTAAGAAAAACGTAAAAAAAAGATTAAAAAACGTACATATAGAAATAAAAGCTATAGATCTATAAATAAAACTTATGAATCTATCTAAAAAAATATTATAAATATATTAAAAATACCGTCATTGTCGTAAAAAAAATTATATAACCTGTTTTTTCCGCCTACGCGAGACGACAACAACGATATAAGCGACGGCTGTAAAACATGAAGATTCTTGTGGTGTTGATGTGGTTGTCGGCAGTAGTGGAAGAATCCGGCGAGTTAGAATGTTTGTGAAAAGTGAATGAGGATGGTTGTTTATATAGGGTCTTTAAAAACCCTTTGGTGATAAAATTTGATTTAAATGTTTTCATAGATAAGTCAATCATGAGATTAAGTTTTAAAGGTATTAAAATTTGATTTGAATGTTTCCATATATGCTTACTGAAATCACGAGGATAATTTTTTAAGTGTACAACTGTTATATTTAAGTGTACAACTGTTATATGCGTTTCAGCATTAATTGTTTAAGTTTTAATTTTTCAGTTTTCAGTTTTCAAGAATTGCAGTGAAATACTTTATAGATAGTATAGATATAGATTTATAGATTGTGTAGATTATAGTTATCAATTAGTTATCAATTAAAGTGTAATCATAATTAATAGTGTATTAATATTTTCGTAAATGTAGTATTGATTTGAATATGCGTACATTCCAGACAATGAGTCAACCTAGGTATTAAAATGTTTCCATAGATAAATATCATTAATGATACTAATTGGAAGCTAGGCAAGTATAATTGGTTAATTACTAAAAATTTGTTTCAATCACCAAAATTTTGTTTTAATCAATGACTCATACATATTAGTAATATTAATGATACTAATGGGTATAATGGTATAATTGGTAGAATGTATATAGATGGTATATGCGTTTTATGCATGGATGCTAGAATTGCCAACCATTGAACTTTCTAATAATGAGAATTAAGTTTTCATTTTTTTACTTTCAAAAATTGTGTCAAAATGCTTTTATATATATATATATATATATATATATATATATATATATATAGAGGAAGGTTAAAATAAAAAGACAAATATTCGTGAGAAGGATAATTTTTTTTTTAAAGTTCTCGAAAAATTCTAAAAAAATTCCATAAAATCAGGTATGTTGGTTCATAAAACTTTTGTAAAAGAAAATTTTCTAATTTTGAGTTTTTATACATTTTTTTAATGCAAAAAAAATAAATTTTGATGCACAAAATTTTCAACTTGTTATAGTTTAATGCGCAATAAAATTTTGATGCAAAAAGTCAAAAGAAGTTGAGTACAAAAACGAATTTTTGATGCACAAAAAAGCGATTTAATGCACAAACGTTTTTTTTCATATATTTTTTTCGGCAAAACTATCCACTTTTAGAAAAACTTCTTTCATAACTTTTTCATGCATCAACATGCACGATGTTGTGGAATTTTAAGATTTTTTTTTTGACGAACTTTTATCAAAAAAAAAATACTTTGTTCACTTCTCACGCATTATTTGGTCTTTTTTTTTTTGATTCTTTATATATATATATATATATATATATATATATATATAGGATAAAGATCAAATAAAAAAATAAATATTCGTGAGAAGGATAAAAAGATTTTTTTTTTTTAAAAAGTTCTTAAAAAATTCTGAAAAAATTCCACAAGATCGTGTATGTTGGTGCATGAAAAAGTTGTAAAGGAAGTTTTTCTAAAAGTGGATAGTTTTGCCGAAAAAAATTTATTAAAAAAAACATTTGTGCATTAAATCGGTTTTTTGTGCATCAAAAATTCGTTTTTGTACCCAACTTCTTTTGACTTTTTGCATCAAAATTTTATTGCGCATCAAACTATAACAAGTCGAAAAATTTGTGCATCAAAATTTTTTTGTGCATCAAAATTTCTTTTTTTGCGCATTAAAAAAACGTATAAAAACTCAAAATTAGAAAAACTTCTTTTACAAAAGTTTTATGCACCAACATACCTGATTTAATGGAATTTTTTTGGAATTTTTCGAGAACTTTTAAAAAAAAAAAAATCTTTTTATCCTTCTCACGAATATTTGTCTTTTTATTTTAACCTTCCTCTATATATATATATATATATTGTTATATTAATCTTTTAATTTAATTATCGGGAGCATATTAATCGTGTTTATTCTGTGGCTCTTATCTCGGTTAACATATGTGTGCCTCGATACGAGAAAAGACATGTTTCTCCTTGAAGTGACGTGTTTTAGACCAATCTAGATTTGAAGTTGATAAAAACAAATACATCCAATTAGTTCTTATGTATGGCCCAATAACCTGCTGAAAGCTACTACAATACGGAGTAGTAAATTAGTATATGAATTATTGTCATTTTATTTGTATATTTAAGCGTGATCACGGAAATAGTTCACGTGGTTTAGTCACAGATTTGAGGATCGTCTTTCATGGATGTTATCTGCGTAAGTGATACATGCCTAATTGCTTTGCTCAATTTTACATGTATCCGACTTAATACACTAATTGCATGTATATTCTTTTTTAACAATTTAAAATATCATACAGGATTTTTCTAATAGGTGGGCCCATGATAAAAAATGTCTCGCAGTTTATGTGTCACAACCTGAATGGTCAGTCAGTGATTATGGGGTCTGATGCTGATGATTAATAATGATTGCTGACTATTTAGGTTGTGACACATAAGCTTTGGTACCCTCTTTAACATGTGCCTTAAGACACATGTTAGAAAAACCCATATTGAAAAATCGATTTTAATACAATACTAAACACAAAAATGGCTAATATACCTTTGTTTTCGTATTTGTTTCTCTACAAGAACAAATCAGATTAACAAAAATAAATCAAATCTCAAATCATCTTCATGTTCTTTATTTTTAAGCCGCCACACCAAATGATTTCACCTTAAAACCACAGTGGATAATAATTGGAAATTTCAATTCCAGATGAGGTTATAATTCATTCTTATCCATATTTAATTTCAAGTTAGCTTAAAACCCCATTAATACGTTACTGAATAAGTGAATATGGAGTTTACTCAATAACTTAACTAACAGTACTTAAGAATGAACGATATATTTTAACTTTTCCAAAGCATTTGCAAGCCATGTTTATTTTTTATCATCATGAAATCAGTCTTAAGTTAATACTTATCTGAAATAGTTGCCCATATTCTCCAATAATACAATGTATTAACCATTTAGGCCAATATAATTTTTTATCATGCTTGGCTCACATCATACATTTCAGAAGGTCCCTTTCTAGTATTTCAAGTCAAAAGCTTTCGATATCTTCGCACGGGTTCCAACTTCCAAGTTTGATTTATTTTTGCCTATTTCAACAAACTATAAACTGGCTCCAGAACTTATAGTTTAACATTTGGTTCAAGGAGCTTATCAAGTTTATATACTCCGTATAACATAAACCTATTTTACGGATCACAACATTTTATCATACTATCATAAAACATGCATGCATAGTAACCACATCTAATTCGGTTGTAACTTGTAACTGATACAGACATGTGGCCGTGTGCTAGCTGCACGTCTTGTAGATTTAAGAGCTATTGACTGTATTTGGTTTCGATTTGTGTTAGCGTATTCAGAGAAGCTAAAATATGGCTACATCATGATATTAACAATATGACTAAACTAAATCACAAGAACTAGATAATTCAATTATTTAAACAGAAATCATATAGTTCCTTGATTATTACGCTCAATATCGAATAATAAATGTTAAGTTTGACAATGTGACCAACTAGAAAATTTTGTAATACTAGGTGATGCAATGTGAGAGAGTTGGTCAAAATCGAACAACGCCATTAGTTAAAAATATTACGGGCAGCTGGGCATCCATGGCCGGGCAAAACAGTTTTTGTTTTTCAAACACTAGAGTAGGTAATGTTGGTGAACTCACTGGTTAAACTATTAAATACTTTCTTAATTATTTGTTGGAAATCTGGTGACTGGTTTTGAATACCTAAAAAAACTAGTTATTTTAAGTTTTATCTGTCATGTAGAGGCGTAGAGCTAAACATTATACTTCATCTGCACTCACAAATATATCTGTTATGTTCTATGTTACTCACAAGTTGTTCGGCAAACTATAAACATGCAAACAATATACTCTCTCCGTCCTATAATTATAGTCCACCAACAAAAAAACACGCATTTTAAGAAAAACATCATCATTACAGTTTTTTCTCCTTATTTTTTGCACAATGACACCCTTAACCAATTAATTTATAACTTTTTTAAAGTTTGTAATAATAATATTAAGTGAATGTGATATTGTAAACTTAATCTAAATTTCCTATCTATTTTTAGAAATGGACAATTAATTTGAAACAATCTAAAAAAACATAAACTATATAGGACGGAGGAGTAATAATCTTGTTTGTATTATAATGATGATGCTTTGTGCTCAAGGCATAAAATAATGGATAGTGATCTTATATTAGAAGATACTTATCTTAAATACAATTAAAGAAAGGATAAAAATAAAGCACGAGGTGAGATCTTAAGGGTGTGTTTAGTTGCTAGGGTTTTCCAGAAAAGTTTTTTAAGAAACACAAAGAAAACAGAAAACATGTTCAAAATGAGTATTTTTTGAAATTTCTTTACTGAAAACAGAAAACCTGTTTTCTCCTATTATAACTATGATTTAGAGAACTTGAATTTAGAGTTCTCCAATTTTCTAAAGATTCTCTAAAGAAAGAAGAGTTACTCTATTCTCAAGGAAACTAGAGAATGAAAATTAAGAAAAATTTTCTACAACTAAACACAACCTAAGTTTTTTAATTAAGTGCGAATCTTTTAAAGTAATAAACTTGATAGGTAATGTTTAGATTATTTTTTGATTAAACATAAGTGATTATTAAAAAAAAAGTTTTTTTTAAAGGCATAAGTCATAAAAAGCTTCACAGCACGTGTGTCATCTTTTGAATGATCAATAACCATTGAGTCGTCCATAGTATCTTTTAGCATCAAACTCCGCAACCACTGACTAGCTATTCAGAAGATGACACGCACACAATAAAATATTTTTTAACTTGTGTTCCTCGAAGGAACAAGTTAACAAAACCATTAAAAAATAGGAAGTATAAGATAGGAATGGAATTGAAAATATAAATATAGTAGTAGATGAGGAAGGGTGACGTTTGACTTGATGTCCTCTTGTTCAACTTGTATCTTATCGACTTTTTTTTTCATATTAATAATTTTTATACATTGATATTCATACTTGGCAAAAGTTTAGACATAAATTTTAGCATAAACCCAACTCAATGAACAAATCCTAGCCACTATTTTTTCATCAAAATAAAAAAAACCCATTTTTCATCTCTTTTTTAAAAATTAAATATCTCAAGCAAAACAAAACATACCATTGCGACGAGAATTAAATCATCTTTCTATAGAGGGGCACTTCTATATACTTTCGACGAAATTTTTTTCGAATTTTTTTTAGTTACGTCTGGAAAAAATCAATTTTTTCAGACGTGACTGAAAAAAAAATCGAAAAAAAAGTTCTTCGAAAGTATATCGAAGTGGATGTCTACTGAAAAATAAAAAAATACTCGTCGCGATGGTGTATTTTTTGTCGTTTGACGATTTACCGTTTACAAGATATTTTATTATAAAAAAAGAGGTGAAAAGTGGGTTTTTATTATTTTGATGAAAAAATAAGTGGCTAGGATTTGTTTATTTGGTCTATGCTAAATTTTGGGTCTATGTTGATCTCAACTCATTCATACTTATGCATATCTTTAGCTTTTTAACCTAGTTTAAACATATCAAACGCAAGGTTGCAAAAATCGCGAATCGTTTGTTGGGTGGTCGATCTCTTTATAGCTTGTAATCGGTCTAGGCGGGATAAATCGGTGATTAATCGTATTTTCATTTTTGGTAAGTTTTGGGTATTTCCTGCGAGGTTTGTGTATTTTCGACAAGATTATCCATAAAAACCAACTTCTGATAGATATAAACAACTACCATGAGTGGTTAAAACATGTTTACGACGAGTTTTGGGTATTTCTAGCAAGATTGCAGGTTTCCAGCAAGTTTGACCAACATTGGTCGTCTTTGACCGCCATTAACCATGGTTGACTGGTTGTTCGACTGATTAATCGGCCACGAAAATGTTGGTAGCCCAGTACTGCCTTGGCGACGATTAATCGGCCTTATAGGCCTTTTTTTGCAACATTCATCAAACGTATTAAGTCAGTTGGCTCGAGTCTGATTGTAATCAAAGTTATTAGCGTTTTATATATTCGATTAGAGTATACTTGATTAATGGGATATAATTAATACACACGAGAAGTTAGGTCATTCAACATGGTACCAAAGAGCTTTATGTTTGATTTTCGAACTTGGTCGGCCACACTGCACTGTTGCCTTAATGTCACCTTGTCAAACTCCGGTTATCGTCTTTTATTAGTTCTAAAACACAAAGAAAAGAACACAACTTATTGTTTTGACCATAATTTTCAAATCGTAAGGAGTTAATTGATGAGGTCAGCAGCACTGGCTTTAGAATTACAGTCCAAAGACTAGTACGTGTATACCGGAATGGTAAAT
>BQNB010100995.1:0-24578 GCA_026074375.1 Tanacetum coccineum | reverse complement strand
GCAATTACTTATCCATCAACATTGTATCCAAATGCTTACTAATCCCCAGTTCATCAAGATGCTTGTCCACATCCATAATCTATTCCTCAAATTGAATATAATGTCTCCACAGTTAATCAACAAACACATCTTATTGAATTTCCTTAGATAGACTCTGGTCCAGGAGTTCCTGTGTTTAAGCAAGGAGATGACCCTATTGATGCCATTAATAAAATAATGTCATTTTTGTTTACTGTCGTCACATCTCGTTTTCCAACTACCAACAATCAGATAAGAAATTCTTCCAACCAAAGACAACAAGAAACTATTCATGATGGAAGGGTGACTGTTCAACCGGTTCAGTGGAAATAAATTCATTTGCTGCTGGTACTTCTGGAATAAGGGCTAACATCTCAGGAACATGAAGGAATAATTCAAGCCAATAAAGGGTTATGAAGTGTTTTAACTACCAAGAGGAAGGTCACATGGCAAGACAGTGCCCAAAGCCAAAGAGGAAAAGGGATGCTACATGGTTTAGCTACAAAGTTCTTTTGGTTTAAGCATAAGGATCTGGTAAAGTTCTAAATGAGGAGGAATTGGAATTTTTGGCAAACCCTGGAGTTACAGAAGGTCCAGATACACAAACGGTCAGTACACACAATGCAACTTATCAAGCAGATGATTTGGATGCATATGATTCTGACTGTGACGAGATCTCTACAGCCAAAGCAGTTCTTATGGCCAATTTGTCTAGTTACGGACCATATGTTCTTTCTGAGGTACCACACTCTGACAACACTTATAATGATATGCTAAATCAAAGTATGCAAGAGATGCCGTATTCTGAACAAACTCATCTTGTGAATTATCTAGAGAATGAGATAACCAGTGATAGCAATATCATTCCTTACTCTTAATATCTTCTTGAAACACAATATGCAGCTGTTTAGGATACAAATTCTTCTACACAACAAGATGCCTTGATATTATTTGTGTTTGAACAACTGACAAATCAAGTAACTAATTATAACAAGGTAAATAAGGACAATCTAATAACCAATGAAGCCTTATCTGCTGAGCTTGAAATATACAAAGAACGGGTGAAATTGCTAGAAGAACGACAAAATGTGGAGTTAAGTACTAGAGAAATGCTTATAATAGATGATATAATTCGGGATAAAAAATGCACAGTTTGCGGATTTTGAAAAGGAAATTAACTCTCTTAAACAAACTCTTTTTGAACAATTAAAGAAAAAGGAATCGTTAATAACATCATTTAATGTTTTCAAAAACGAATCCAAAGAAAAGGAAGCTAAGAATATTGATAAAGAAATTGCTTTGGAAAAGAAAGTTAAAGAAATGGACAATATTGTTTATAAAATGGGCCAATCCGCGCGAACTATGCATATGCCCATGAAACCACAAGTTTTCTATGATAACAACCTTAAACAAGCTCTTGGTTTTCAAAATCCTTTCTATTTTAAGAAAGCTCAGCAGATTAGGCCAATGCTTTATGATGGTAGTGTTAATGCTAAGGAAACCAATGTGATTTCAATTGCTGATTCTGAAGAGACTTTGATGCTTGAGGAAAATAGTCGATCCAAAATGCTTTTAAAACAAAGTGATCCAACAATTTTAGAAAAGAAAGTTAACGTTAAACCAATTAATTATGCTGAGTTAAATCGATTATCTGAAGATTTTGGTAAACGTTTCATTCCACAACAAGAACTTTCTGATGAACAAGCTTTCAGGTTACAAACTTCACACCCTAATATTGACTAATTTGCTTCATCACCTGTCAAAATTGAGGCTCCTCGGGAACTTCCTAAGGTAAGCCTGGTTAATACAAGCCTTAAAAAGCTTAAATACTATATTGACCAATTTGACAATGTGGTGAAAAAGCATATTACACCTGATGCTTTAACAGAAGGGGAATGGGGGTTTGAACACACTAAAGTTGTTTTTCTAAAAGAAATAATTCTATTTTTAAAGACCTTAAAAGACATATTTAATGTTTTTGATAAAGATCTTTTAAATGAAATAACTGAAGTACCAACTGTTTTTAACCAGATGGAAGTTGCTGTTTAACAGTATCATGTAGACAAACAGTGCTTTGAAATTCAAAAGAAATAATTTTTGATTGAAAACGATTGACTCTTAGATCAAATCATTTCTCAAGATATTGTGAATATTGTTGTGAATTCTTCGTTGGATGAAAATACTTCTGTGAATGTGAATTCTTTTGTTGCAATGAATGATTCTGTGAATTATGTGGAAATGTGCAACAAGTGTCTCGAACTTAAAGCTGAGCTTATCAAACAACACAACATGGTTGAAAAAGATGAGTATAATAGACTTTCAAAAAGATTTTCTGAACTTGAACAACACTGCATTTCTCTTGAAATTGCAATGCAACTCAATAAAGAAATTTTTCAAAAGAATAACACATCTGTGAACCAAACTGAACCTTCATTTGATCAATTGTTTGAATTAAACAATTTGAAAGCTGAGCTTCAAGCAAAAGACACGACAATCAAGAAGTTAAAAGCACACATTAAGCGTGTCAATGAAACTTCTACCAGTGAAAGTGTGAAAAAGGACTTCGATGAAATTGAGACTATCAACATTGAACTGGAACATAGGGTGACAAAACTAATTGCTAAAAATGAGCATTTGAAACAGACGTATAAACAACTTTATGATTCAATTAAACCATCACGTGTTCGTGCTAAAGAACAAACTGAATCTTTGGTTAATCAAGTAAATCAAAAGTCTGTTGAAATTTCTGATTTAAATGCTCAACTTCAGGAAAAAGTGTTTGTCATAACAGCATTAAAAATGATCTTAGAAAATTAAAAGGAAAGGACATAGTTGATAATGCTACCACTATTGCTCCAGGAATGTATAAGCTTGACCCAATAATTTTAGATCCTAAGGTTAAGAATAACAGGGAAGCTCACGAATACTACCTTAAGCATACTATGGAACAAGCTGCTATTCTTAGGGAGGTTAAAAAGTTTTTTTTTTTTTGAAACAACAAATCGAAATCACGAAACCCCTCAGATAGTGCATCCTACTCAGCCTGTATGTATGTTAAGTTGATTCAAGAGTTACTAGGTTATGTTAGATATACTTGCCATGATATTCACAAACCTAGTGAGAAATTAGTTACGGTCACGCCTATAAACAAGAAGAAAATAGTTTTATTTGTGGACACTGTCACATCATCTGGCAACATTCCCAAAGTAACTAACAGACCTATATTGTCTTCTACAAGAGTAAACCCTTCTACTAGTGCTAGTAGATCAAAGCCTTCTGGCAATACAAAGAATGATAGGATTTCGCGAACACCAAGTAGCAATGAGAAGAATAAAGTAGAAGTCCAATCTAGGAAAGTTAAATCCAGTTTGAATAAATGGAAATCTGATTCTAAAAATGTTTGTAATAAACATGTTAAGCATCCTGTTTCTGACACCTGTGATTTAATCAGGTTAGTGATACCTTTAGAAATGGCTAAGAGTTCATTTTGTGTGATTCTTGTGTGCTATGTGTTATATAGGTGTGCTAAGTGATTTGAATAGGTGCATGATGTCATTTTGAGGTGTATGATCATCTCATTTTGAGTGCGTTTGTGTTTGGTGATAAGTATTCTATTTGTTCACGTATAGTGATAATGGAATGGAATGGCGTATTGCATGCAATGCTACGTCAATAGATGGATGATTTTGTGTTAAGCGTTTATAGGAAATGCATCATTTTGGAAATAAGTAAAGTAAGTGAAATTTGGATAATTATAGCAGACTTTCTAAATACAGAAAGTGAAATATGAAATGAAAAGTTATTTTTAGAAAGTTTAGTAAGTAGCGTTTATGTAAAAAGGTTTACCCAAATTAGCTTAGGTTTTTATGAAAACTTAAAGTAATGAAGATAATTAGTTAATTAATAATAAAATAAAATATGGATATACATATACATATATATATACATATATACATATATATATACATATCAGAGGGGGAGAACGAATTTGTATAGGAAAATATAAAAAAAGGAAATAAATCTGATTACAATTAGGATTCTAGGTAGTATAAATATAAGATCAATAAATCCCTAAAACATTTTTCTCTCATCTCTTTTGTTGTTTAGTCGAAACTCTCAAGAAGAAGAAAAAAAAGATTTTTTTTATCAAGAACAAGTTGGTGATTTAGTGTTCAAGAATCAAGGTTTAGGTATGTTCATTAACCCTAGTTGTTTAGTTTTCTTTAAATCATGTAACAATTAATATGGTGGATCTTTAGGGTTTTAAAAACTTCTGTAATTAAGGATGTATTAATCATGCTAGAGCGATTAGGGTTTAATTAGGATCATATTGGTGTAAATGGTTAGGGTTAGATCGCGTTAATTTATGATTTAGAGTTGAGCAGAATTTAGGGTTGTGTTCAACTGATGATATCTTGATGATAGAAACGTGTTTTGATATGATTCAAAAGCCTAAATTGAAGTTCAAAGAGTCTATTTTTCAAAAAGTCCGGCCTCGAATGATTTTGAGTTCTAGAAGTTGGTCAAACATTGGTTACAAGAAAAGTTGTCAAAACAGTAAATACGGGTCAGAATTAAGTCATGTTTAGGAGGGTAAAACCCTAACTTAAAAGTAGAATTAAGGTTAGCCAATCTACAGTGATTAAGTTCTATATGTATATAAAGAAACCCTAGAAGGAGAGCTTTTGATTGTGTATCTAAGTAGGGTAATTAGGGCCATATTTTTTAGTGTGCAATCATATCCGAATTGGGATAGTTACACATGTAATGGGAGCTTGGAAATCACAAGGTAGTTAGTAAACTCATAAATGAACTTAGGTGATTTTTGGTATAATTTATGGAGGTCAGCAAGTAAGGTTTTTAAGTTAGTAAAGATACACTAAAATTCTGCATTTTTGAATAAATTGTAGTTAACTAGTGTAATGTGTTAATGAGGTGGTTACGGTTGGGCATGGTGTTAGGGTGACCCATGATGGTTAATCAAACCCTTAGACATCCATCATATGTGTGTTACATGGACTAGAGCTTTTAGCTTGGTCACGTGTAACCGCGTTTATTTATTTGTATAGTTGCGTGATAGGAATTGGAAGCTGTGTTTTGAGCATTCAGGTGAGTTACATAGTCCTACTTTTTATTGCGCTTTAAACTTAGGATGGAAATGATGCATGTGTTGAAATATGTTTTATATTGCTGTGATTATGTGTTAATGTAAATGCATGGATTATTATGTGACTGATATGCGTTATGTGCTACATGTTATGTGATATGATAATGATGTATTGTTGCCTAGTCAGAAGAGATTACTTGCGGGTATCCATGGCCTGAGCTAGAGGGAAAAGGATTTGGTATGATCCAAGAGCGATTGAGGTCGTCTGCTTGGTGTTTGTGTGATTGATTAGATTGAATTGAAATGTAGCTTTGTATGTTAAGTTAGCAAAATAGGTCATGCGAAAGTACTGTTTTATAATCATGGTAATTCGGTTAATGATTTTGGAAACGGATTGAATATGTGTGTCAGAAAACCTATGTTTCTCACCACCATGTGTGGTTTGACGTATAAGCATCATTTTTAGGTATTCAGCAGGATGAGATTAAAGTTAGGAAAAGTGGCTAGATGGACCGTAGGCAACTAGCGAAGTTTAGTTATCTAGATTTTGTTATTTGTTTTGGGATGTTGAATGTTTATTGTTTTGCTTTGTTAGGATGTATGAATGTTTGCATGTCATGACATTGGCATGATCTGCCTTCATTATTAATGTCTGACGCCTTTTGGATTTGGTTGATGTGTTTAGGTATTTTCATGACACTACGTGTCTATACCTTGTATTTTATGCATGTTTTAGTTTCTCTATATAGACGCCAATGTGTTGTGATGATTCCCTTTCTCGTCGCGCCTCGCGTTTCTGCCTTGGCGGGGTGTAACAGATTGGTATCAGAGCCAATAGTTATAAAAAAGTAGGTGGTTGAGCCTAGACTATAACCTAGGAGTCCTTCATGTAGATGCATTTAGGGCTTAAGTGTTTAATGCTATAACTGATATGCTTCCCCTCTATTTTTGCATAGCTTATATATCTCGTATTTTGCTAAGTTGTCATTTTAGTTATTTTGCCTACCATTATCTGATATGATATGTATTACTTTCTTAGTAACTATTTTCCCAACTGGACTTAAGCGTTATAAGGAGCCTCTTGTGGAACCGAAGGAGATAGGATAGTTGATTGTTTGTTGGATGCCCGTAATAGGGATGGACCCACAGAGTCGGGTGATTCTTGCGAAGGCAATGTCAAACCCAAGCGAGGCCCAGCATAAGTTTATCCCATCCTTTACCTCTTCATGTTGTTATTGATTATTTCTTTTGGATATTTCATATTTTGGGAATTGTTGCGAGACTTCGTTCCATTATGATCCGTTTAGAATTTATTTGATAATAAGTAGTATTTATTTGATGAAGCATCCTTTATGTGTTAAGTTGGAGTGGTTTAAGATGTGCAATGTGGTATATGTGCTTATATGTGAATTATGATTAAAATGGGTAGTCTTGGAAGTAAGTAAACCATGTGAAATAGGAAGGCGACTATATTATGGTGGCTAACATAATTATAAAGGCATCACACACGTAGACTTTGTGACCAATGATTGCATTTATTGTGTTTTAGCTTTAAGGTGGTAGTGTAATACATATATTTTTTAAATGTGTATTCATGATAATGGATGTGTATGGGTAGAGAATATTCTCTAACCCTAGATAGGAAGGATAGTTTATGTTGAGTTGTATAGAGAGTAAGAAGTCCCTTTCTATCTAGTATTTGCGGATTCCTAGTATTACTATTATAGAGGTTGCTTGTTTTCTGGGTTGTTTGTTCGGATTTCCTAAGTCTAAGCTTAGCATCCCCTCATCGTACTTTGTTAGTAAGGATACCCGATTTTTCCTATTTGACGTCTTGATGTATATTGGTTGTTCGGGTTTGCTCTTTTAGATATATGCGCATTTCGTTAGTTCTTTCGTTGTATTGATTAATCGTATGAGTATCAAACATTACTTTTAAGCACTAATTGTTCCTAACATATTAGTGTGGATCATTACTCTCTTGGTTGTATATCCCTTGGTTTTCGTAACCCGTTGGCGACGTGTTAGTATCGATGCTTTTAGGTTTGCTCCGTTGATCGTTATTTTGGATAAGACTGATCACTTCTGACTACACTCTTTAATATATAGTAAATATATATAAAATATACTTATAAATATATAAAAAGAAAGGTAGGAATCAAAAGATCTCAGTTATAATAATCCGGAAGTATGATTCCCGGGTCGTTATCCCCGATGAGGAAAGCAATTGAAAATTGAGAGTCGTTTTGAGAATCGATGCTTGAATGGGATAAGATTGATATTGGTTATCTAAAACTACGAGAAAATTAAGGCAAAAACTTAAAATTTACTTAAGGGAAAACAAATTTTAGCTAAAAACGTAAAACGGAAACCCTAAACTGTGACTAAAAACCCTAAATTTCCAAAAATAAACCTAAAATGAATTTTTCACTTTTAATTGACTCTAATTGACTAAAAAGTAAGTTTAAAGAAAACTAGAACAAAAACGGAGTCGAATTGAGCTTAAAAACACGAAAAATGTGAACGGGAACGAATCCCGTTCTTTAAAAAAATGAAATTTTGCAAATTAAACCCTACGGAAGCAAAACTAATTTTCCTAGAAACTATATGATAAAAGAAATTTTTCTAAAAAAGAATTATATTTTTTTGATTATTTTTCTATTTTTTATGAATTTTTAAAGTTTTTAATAAAAATAAATGTTTAAAAATACTAAACTAATTATAAAAATTCTGAAAAAATTATAGAAAGTAGCTTGAACTAAGAGGAATCTAGGAAAAATAAGCTCGGGAACACAGCTTATCGAATAAGCTGTGAAATAAGCTAAAACAGCTTATTGTACAAAAAGGGTTAAAATGCATATAAAGAATTGATTTTGCATAACAAAACTGAAAAAGACCCCAGGGCACGTTGGAAGGGAGTGTGTGTTGTGAGGTGTTATAAAAGGTGAGGAGGGTAGAGGTCGTGGGTTCGAGCCTTGCTCACCCACGATTTCCCCTTTTCCCTTTTTTTTTAAAAAAAAACTTTTTAACTCAGCTTATAAATAAGCTGTAAAAACACAACTTTAATGAAGACAATGTTTTTCAAAACTCAAAAATAAGCACGAAATAAGCAATTTAAAATGACAGAATAAGCAAATCCTACTAAACCTATATAATGCAAACTGTTTGGGCTTTTTAAGAACAAATAAGCTAAGGGAAAAGTTAAATAAGCTAAGACAGATTAAAAACTATATCTAATAAGCACATAAGAACTAAAACAAGCACAATTGATAAGCTAGAATGACAGAAAAGCTAAAAAGCTTAAAAACACTTAAAATTTTACACTAGAAAGCAAATAAGCTCAAATAAGCTTATATCAAAACCAAATAAGCTAAAATGGGATTATACTAAACTAATAAGCTAAGCTAAACCTAAATAAGCCATAACAATAAGCAGATAAGCTAAAATAAAGGAATAAGCACTATTGGTGTAAACTGATAACCAAACAGCCCCTTAAGGCACCTTTGAGCTTATTTTTAAATAAGCTAAAGGATCCTTATGGACTTTTGGCTTATTACCCTAAAAAGTACACCTAAAATACTACTTAAAACAACTTTTTAAAACCATTTTGAAATTCAGGAGCTTAATAAAAAGGCTTGTTGAAAACAGCTTATACATTAAGATCACTTAGTTACTTTTGGTTTTAAAAGACAAAAAGCTTATTTTAAGGCTAAAAACAGATATGCTAATGAACTTATTTTTGAAAACTAATTTGAAATAGATTGACACTGACCCTAGACCTACTTGTAAACCAAAAATCAAATCCTATAAGCTACTTATACCCTCTGAATTATTAAGTTGAAAATAGCTATTTGTCTTTTTAAAACTGCTGGTGCAGTTTGCACTTACATGAACAAAAACTTTAAAACCTTTGATGCAGACTTAAAACACTAATTTTAACACTCATTAAACACACAACTAAGAGCAAATAAGGTCATGTTAATTACTAGAATCAATTAAAACTAGGTAATGCAAAAGAGGCTTAACAGACTTGGACTTTTATTAATCTAACTTATGAAAACTCACTTAACTCTAACCTAGCTTATAAATCTAGCATAAACTGACTTAGATGAAAGATTAAAACCAAAATCCTAAGACCAAATGGTCACTAGCAGTACTAACTTGTGGTTAGTACTGCTATGCCAAACACCCCTTTAAACTCTTTCAAATTCATTTAAGCTTATGAAATTTAAATCTAATGAATAAAACTTGATTACCAGATAACAAACAACTATTAACAGACCTTATGAGCTTATACCAACAATCAAATAAGCCAGAATCATTAAGCTACTAGTTATGCTAATATTTTGGATTTTTATTGATTTATAAGACAAAATGAGGAAAACTAATATTTAAGCTATCAAACTTGAAAACAGATACTCAATCATACTTAATAAGCACAAATAAACAGATTTAAGCACAAATAAGCAAGTGAATAAGCAGATTAAGCAGATTTAACATGAGAACTTAAAGACAGAAAAGATTAAATGAGACTTACAATTGCCTTAGCTAAACAAAGGCTTTTAAAAGCTTGAGGAGCTACTCTACAGCTCTAGCTTATCACAAGGATAAGCTAGTAAAAGTCCCATAAGCTCTTCCATTGTAAGCTTATCATCCAAAAAGCTTAAATCCATACTAGCAAAGGTATTTAACTGATTTTAATGGTTTAAGTAAATTATTGATCAATTTGAGCTCTAATCTAAGCTTAGAGACTTAGATAGCTTATAATGAGCTTGTGAGAAGCTTGTGATTGATTTGAGAGCTTATAGAAAACAAGAGCTTTTAGATATTTGAGAAAAAACTAAGCAAACTCAGATTTAATAAAATAACTAAGATTTCATTGATTTAAACAGATTACAAGACTTTAAAATGGAGATTACAAAAGCTTTAATAAGAAAATTACATTTAGAATTAAAAGATTACAAAAGCTACTTGTCTTAAAAGCTAAAAAGGAAAAGATCAGACGTCTTGTGAGTGATTGAGCCTTGCTATTTATAGCCTTGAATTGAAGCTTCTAGGAATTCTTATCCCGCTCCTCATCCATTTGATCACGACCCTTCATTAATTTCCAATCATTGAATTCCTATTCATCACCGTTGGATTAAATGATAAGCATATGGATTACCAACGTGGCATTCCATATGTCAGACCCTTTGTGCTTCTTTTGGCTAGGATTTAGTGTTAAATTCCAATCATTGGTGTGCTTCTTTCAATGCCCACGTGTCCTCCTTGTGGTGTCTTGGCCAATGAGAGGCTTTTGTGACATCTAACTCTGCCACATCGTACCTTGGTACTTGAATCATAGAGCCACATCATCAATTGCCATTTACCCTTTGATTTTGAGCTAGGTAAATTTGGGGAAGATGAATGAATAGTAAAAACAACTTCCGCGCCTTTTCATTCTTTATATACCTTTGTTTGACCAAGTGTCAGGGTTGACTTTGGGCCGGGTTTTAATAGAAAATGAATTTTTGGGCTGGGAAATTTGGGCTTATGTTATAAGGTTTGTTATAAAAGATAACGATCACGTTATCTCTTTAATATAAGGAGATAAACGGTGTTAGGATTTATGGACTTTTTGGTGAAATTAGTGTTTAACAATTAGGGCAATTTAGGAAACTTGAGAATTTGTCTTTATTGTGTTTGACCAATAGTTGCCCAGGGTTGACCCTATAGTTTGACCATTGATAAATACTTCCGGCTCTTTTGCACTCTTTTCGTTCCCGTGTCTGTGTTTGTCCGGCTTTGACCGTTTTCTTGTGATCTTTGTATTATCCGTACCTACACATTCACAAATAAAAAAATACACAAATACAAGTATATTTTTTCTCATTTTAATCATTTAAGGGCCATTTTGTATATAATAAGGATATGTGATTTCTCATATATCAAAGACCTTACGTTTTCTTTTGAATACGTAATGTCTTGCATGAGTTTTCTTGTACAAGTTTGTTTGATTTCATTTTGAGTATATGGTTCCTGATATTTTCTTTCGTTTTCAAACAATAAAATTGTGTTAGAGTCTGTACGGTGTTTTACGATCCCTTTTTGGTATTATGGTATCCTTTGTTTGAGTAACATATTTTATACTTGATGTCTAATTATAAAAGCCCTTTTGACGTATTGTGTTAGTGTTTGGGAAAAACTGTGTTTAAAATGATCTTTGTAAATAGAATATGTTAAATGGCCTATGCAAATAGGAAATGAAAATTGTTGAGTGGTTAAATAAATTTTATTTTATGATAAAAAGCAGGTTTAAAGTAATTCATTGTGGTAAGGTACGATACACCATTAGATAACCATCTCTAGATTTTTATGACAACCAGAATGAATTTTTCAAAGATTACATTTAAAACAATCTCCTTATTATTTAAAAAGATTTTTATACTTAAAGTGACTTTCTTTATATTAAATTTATTTTTATAAAAACATTAGTTAATTTGGTCTTTTGAGTAAAGTCGATAATTGTTGTAAGAATTCCCATCTTTCGTATTGATTTTTTTATGTGTTCTTTTGTCGTGGTACGCCTGTTGGTTTTTTTACGTTCGCGTGTTCACTCGGTACATATACGTATCCCTTCTTTCAAAGGATTCTTATGTCATTTGATCCACGTCTATTTGCATATGTGGAATCTCCTATATTCAATCTAGCCTATGACTCGATATTCGTTTGTTATCCTATTCGATTGTTCGTAACCTTTGGAGTTAGTTGATACCGTTGAGTCGTGAAAGCTTTGATGTGACTGTGGTAATGGACTGGTTGTCCAAGAGGAAATTTGTGATAGTATGTCATGAGAAGGTGGTTAGGATACCGTTGGAGGGTGATGAGATACTTCGGGTTCATAGTGAACGTACTCAAGGAGTCGTGAAAACCTTAATGAACACAAAGGTAGATGGACCGAAATTAAGTAATATTTCCATCGTACGAGATTTTATTAATGTGTTTCTGGAAGATTTGTCGATGACCACCACGACGACAATTTAAGTTCTGTATAGACTTAGTTCCTGGAGCGACGCCGGTCGCGAAGTCTCCATATCGTTTGGCACACTCGGAAATGCAAGAATTGTCTGGGCAACTTCAGGAGTTGCAAGACAAGGGTTTCATACGACCTATCATTCACCGTGGGGAGCACATGTGTTATTCGTGAAGAAGAAGGATTGATATTTTCGAATGTGTATCGATTATAAGGAGATGAATAAATTAACTGTTAAAAACCGTTATCCACTCCCTAGGATTGATGACTTGTTTGATCAGTTACGAGGAGCGTGTCCTTTCTTAAAGGTAGATTTTCAGTCAGGTTATCATCAGCTACGAGTGCATGAGGATGCCATTCCAAAGACCGCATTTCGAACGAGATACGAACATTTTGAGCCTACGGTTATGCCTTTTGGGTTAACCAATGCACCAGCGGTTTTCATGGACTTAATGAACCGGGTTTGCAAACCGTACTTAGGTAGGTTTGTCATCGTATTCATTGATGACATTCTGGCCTACTCAAAGTCGAAGGAGGAACATGAAGTTCATTTGAAGTTAGTGTTGGAGTCACTGAGGAAGGAGAAGCTGTATGCTAAGTTTTCTAAGTGTGAGTTTGGTAGGAAGAAGTGCATTTTCTTGGTCACGTGGAGACGAGTAAGAGTGAGGCAGTGAGGAATTGGATGATTATTCTTAGGATTGGCAGGTTACTACCGACGTTCATCGCGAATTTTTTTAGATTGTTGAACCCCCTTACTTCCCTAACTGAGAGGAATCAGAAGTATGAGTGGAGCATAGAACAAGAAGAGGCTTTTTAGACTTTAAAGAATGATTTGTGTGATACTCTGATAAAGCGAGTGTAGTGGGTGATGCGTTGGGTAGAAAGGAGAGAGTGAAATCAAGACGAGTAAGAGGAATGATACTGGCAGCCCAAAGTGAGGCGTTCAAGCAAGAGAACGTACTCGCAGAAAGGCTACATGGTTTAGATCAACAGATGGAAAGGAAAGGAGACGGAAGTTTGTACTTTATGGATCGAATATGGGTTCCGTTAGTA
Source organism: Tanacetum coccineum (assembly GCA_026074375.1). Taxonomy (NCBI): domain Eukaryota; kingdom Viridiplantae; phylum Streptophyta; class Magnoliopsida; order Asterales; family Asteraceae; genus Tanacetum; species Tanacetum coccineum. Next base: position 11,388 of record BQNB010100995.1, on the reverse strand, counting down.
GGAGGTGTGAGAACAGTAATTATGGATGAGGCTCATAAGTCCAGGTATTCCGTACATCCTGGAGCGGATAAGATGTACTATGACCTTCGAGATATGTACTGGTGGCCGGGAATGAAGAGGGATATTGCTACCTATGTTAGCGAATGTTTAACTTGTGCAAAGGTGAAGGCTGAGCATCAAAGGCCTTCGGGCTTATTACAACAACCAGAGATACCTGAATGGAAGTGGGAAAACATCACCATGGACTTCATCACAAAGTTACCTAGAACAAGGAGTGGGCACGATGCGATATGGGTTGTAGTTGATAGATTGACCAAATCAGCACATTTTCTGGCAATACGTGAAGATTATAGTATGGAGAAATTGGCGAGGTTGTACACCGATGAAATTGTCACGCGTCATGGAGTGCCTGTGTCGATTATTTCGGATCGTGATGCACGGTTTACATCACGTCTTTGGAAAACATTTCAGAAAGCCTTAGGAATGCGATTGGATATGAGCACGGCTTATCACCCTCAGACAGTGGACAGAGTGAGCTTACAATTCATACATTGGAGGATATGTTAAGGGCGTGTGTGATAGACTTTGGTGGCAGTTGGGATGTCCACCTACCGTAGCTGAGTTCTCTTATAACAACCGTTATCACACTAGCATTCGGTGTGCTCCGTTCGAAACACTATATGGAAGAAAATGTAGGTCACCTGTGTTATGGGCTAAAATTAAGGAAGGTAGTTTGATTGGACCCGAATTGGTGCAAGAATCGACTAATAAAGTAGTGGTTATAAAGGAAAAGCTCCAAGCGGCAAGCGATCGTTAGAAGAGTTATGCGGACAGTGGACGTAAGATGACAGAGTACGAGGTTGGAGAGAGTGTGTTGTTAAAAGTGTCACCATGGAAAGGTGTGATGCGTTTTGGGAAAAAGGGTAAGTTAACACCGAGATATGTTGGACCATTCGAGATCCTTGAGAGGATCGGCCCTGTAGCTTATCGGCTAAGATTTCCTGAGGAATTGATTGGTGTACATGACACATTCCATGTGTCAAATTTAAAGAAGTGTCTGGGGAATGCTAATTTGCATGTGTCGTTGAATGAAATCAAAATCGACAAGACTTTACGTTTTGTTGAGGAACCTGTAGAAATTATGGATCGTGAGGTTAAGAGTTTGAAACGTAGTAGAATACAACTTGTGAAAGTTCGTTGGAATTCAAAGCGTGGTCCCGAATTCACTTGGGAACGCGAAGACTATATGAAGTCTAAGTATCCTCGGTTATTTATTGATCGTGCGGTTGAATCAACTAGTTAAATCTCGGGACGAGATTTCCATAAGGAGGGGATACTATGACAACCGTGTTGGGAATAAATCTTCATCAAGAGTTAATACTGCCAAGGTATAACTAACAGTACTAATGGAGTTAGTACTGCCAGTTTTGCTATGTGATTTTATGTGTGCTAAGTGAGTTAAGTAGAGCATTATATCATATTGAAGTGTTTGGGCATCTCATTTTGAGTATGTTAGTTTTGGATTAATTAATTATCCATCTTGTTTACATTTAGTGATTATTAAATTGGGGAAAGGATTGGCGCATTGCATGTAATCATACGTCAAAGATGTATGATTAAGTGTTATAGTGTTTATAGAAATGTGGCATTTGTAGAAATGAAATAGGTGGAGAGAAATATAGAAGTTTGAAAGCAAACTTTACTAAAAAATAGAAAGTGGTTAGAGTGAAATGAAGTTTTTATATAGAAATTTAGTAAAGTAGCGTTTAAGTAAAAAGTGTTAAATCAAAATAGCAAGGTTTTATAAACATTTAAGGAAATAAAGTAAATTTGTTAATTATTAATTTAAAAAAATATAAAAAAATACATATATAAGGGGCGTCCGATTTAGGGTTTAAGAAAAAAGAAGAAAAAAAAATTTTGATCAAGAAATCTAGGTGTTGAATCATGTTAATTCAAGTAAGATTGTTAGGTATGTTTTCTTCTTTGTTTATTCTTTTAATTCATGTAACATCATTTATAGGATCTGGTTTACATAAAATACAGAATATTAATGATAATTAATATGTTAAATATAGGCTAGATTTGGGCATGATCATGCAATGGTTAGGTTTGATTATGCGAAAAAAACTTATGATATCGGATAAGCAGAATTTTAGGGCTGGTTTATTGAGTGTTTATCTCCATGATGGTAATAGTTTTTTATGTGTTTTCAGGACTCTAAACAGTAGCTCCATTAATGTACTTTCCAAAAAAATCCATCCAGTCAAAATTTTAAGGTCGGGAGTCATCAAATGTTGGGTTATATACTAAAAGTTATAAAACAGTAAATACGGGTCAGAATTAGGACCGTGTTGTGAGGGAAAAACCCTAACTTAAAATTCGAATGAGCTTATCCCTTCTACATTTAGTTTAAGTACATAAGATAATAAAGAAATCCCATAAGTGATACCTTCTGATTTTATGTCAAAGTAAATGTAATAGTCCAAACTTTTAGTGTGCAATCAGATTCGAATTGGACTGATTATGAGGTTTGATTTCTTAGGAGTACTATGTATGTAAATGGCTTTTGAAATTCCAAAGGTAGTTAATATACAAATAAATGACAAAGCGTGATTTTTGGTATTAATTATGAGGGCATTAAGTAAGGGATTGGAGTACATTAAAGAATGATAAAATTCTTGCAATTTAGAGTATAATTATAAGTAGCTAGTGGATTGAGTTAATGAAGTTTGGATAAGTTTTGGGCATGAATGTCGGGGAGACCCATGAAGGTTAATTAAACCCTTAGACATCCATCATATGAGTGTTACATGGACATGAGCTTTTAGCTTGGTCGCATAACACATTTTTGTTGGATTGTGTACTTGTGTGGAAATATTGATTTGGAAAGCTGCTTGAGCTTGAGGAGGTATTATAGCCCTCTATTTCTTATGAATTTAAGAGGGTGTAAATGATGCAATGTATTTGTGGAAAAATGTTATTTGAATACTGTGAAAAGGTGATTGTCAAAGATTCATTAGCTAAACGTGACTAGTGTAGTGCCTGTTGTGTGCAACATGTTTTTTATTGTGATGTGATATTGAGAATTGTGAACTAAGTCAGGGGGATCACCTGCGGGTATCCATGGCCTGTTTAGATGGAAGAAACTGTGGCTAGCAGACAAGATAGGTAACATTGGTGTAACCTACGGCCGGGGCAAAGGGGGTAACACAAGGACCTATGTGATATAAAAACGAATGAGACGTCTTATAAATCGATACTGTGAAATCGTGTAATTAGATTGTATTGGATTTGGGATTGGTTGTGCATGCTAGCCAGTATGATTAGTAGTTCAATTTATTTGTCGCTGCAAATCATTTCTTATATTATCATAGTAAGTGCTAGATTAGGATTTTATATCATGTCTTAAACCTATGGACTCTCCCCAACTTTTGTTGACGTTTTTATGCAGTCATTTTCAGGTGAGTAATATCGGATGAAAAGGAATATGTTATGAAGAGTGCTAGAGAGACCCTAGGCATTGCTTGTGGATATATTCTTTTCTACTCTTTTCATTTTGACATTTGTTTTGCTTGATACTTGTATGTTGGAGATTTGTTATTATATGGATCATTTGTTTATGTACACATTATATTAGTAATGCAAGACTCCATTATCTGTGTTGAGTAATTGTCCCGAACAATATAGTGTTCCATTTAATAATTCCTTCCTTTTAGATTTCTCTATAGTAGACATCATTGTGTTGTGATGATATCCATGATGTTACGCCTTGTGTTTCTGCCTAGGCGGGGTGTGATAGTTTCTAAATTGTAAATGTCAGCCTCTGCACCCACATCTTCATCATCATATGCACCTCTAAAGATACCAATAGAATCTTCCAAATCAGGCATAAGAGGATTAGTTAGAAGATCATTATTTTCAAAACTTTGCCCAGCATCACTAACAGATGGACTAACAATATTAAGTCTGTTAGTGCTGTTAGTGATATTAGCCTCTCCTCGACCAACCAAACTTTTAGTTTCTTGATGGTATGCGTTTAAATACACATACCTTTCACCATTAAAATCGGACTTAAATGACCAAAAACGTACCAAAAATACATTGTATTTGTATGTTTTCATTTATATTGTGCAGGAAACGGATATCTAAGAAAAGGAAGAAAAATCAAGCAAAACGGACAAAACCACACGGAATGGAAAAGCGTGGAAAAGCCAAAGTCAAATCAAAGCCAAAGTCCAAGAAAGACAAAGTCAACGGTCAAAACCGGAGCCGACACCGAGGAATACTTGATGGGCCCACCCAAACCCATCTAATGGGCCGGACAAGCCCATTAGTATATTACATGAAGACTTTAAGCCCAAGTTTAAATAAAAAGGCCCATTTCTTTTATTATTATAGCCGGCCCAAACTGCTAAGGCCCATTCCCATTTAACCTTCGATTAGTCCCCCTTTAGTGACAAACTTTTGCAAAAACTCATATAACTTTGAGGGTAAATTTCTGCCATCCCCCAAAGTTGAATCCACCACAAGGACCTTTATTGCAAGATATACATACACCTTGGAGGGCTTGTTTTGCCAACTCTACAAACCTTTCCCCTACACTGCAAACAGACATAAACCCCTCTTTCCCGCCAATGAACAGTACCCAAGTACTGTTCATTGTCTCCTACCTCCAGCAAACAAACAAAACTCATATAAACACGAATGTAACCCACACCCCACATGGATCAATGAACACCTTGGCAATCCCCAACTCCCTCATTCGGCAAAAGAAAATGACAAGAATCAAAATAAAATGGGGGGGTTTCCAAGATCATTTGCTTAGGGACTACTCAAAATGGATGTCATAGATGGTGATTAGGCTCACTCACACAACAACCACAAGCAGAAGTCATCTCTACAAAGAAACACAAAGACCTAGAATCTTCCTGGTTCCTGTATAAATAGGGAGTGGGAGCCCTGATTGATAGTAGTTTTAACCTAGGTTAGTCCAGTTAGTTTTTTTTTAATTACCCAATATGTAATATTTTTTTAAAGTTAATGAAATTCAAGTTTGTTCTTCTTTAAACCTGTTTTCCAGTTTTAAGTGTCTTTTAAGTTTTTCCAAAGTCCTTTCATAATTTCTTCTAAACTTTTATAACTCAGGGTGTTTTGGTAAAAGACATTCTCAAAAACTAATCTAAGCTTTAAAGTTTTCATTTAGTAAGGAATTTGGCCATTTTGTGCTTTTGGATGATAAGCAAATAAAGGAAAATAGAGTGCTTATGGAGTTTAGTAGAGTGCTTATTTATAACCGGGTAGATTTTTAGAGCTTAGTTAGGTTCATTTAAATCCCTGTTAAGAGCAAAGGGACAAGTAAGTTCCTATTTCATATTTAGCTTATTACTGTACAAGTCTTATAACAGCTTATTTTCTGTCTTTTATGCTTATTTATGATAGTTTATGCCTGCTTATGCTTACTTAATGTTTTCATGTCGTTTATTTTAGTTTTGCATCTGTCCTTTATATGCTCTATAAACTTTTATCTCTGAATTTTTATCTGCTTATTTGCCATTGAATATGTTGCTTATTTATGCTTTTGTTATGATGTTTAGTGCTTATCTTGCTTAGTTTTTAGTTTAAAAGTGATTTGAGCGAATTTCTTAGTTAGTACTGGTAGTGTATTTTGTTAGTACTGGTAGTGTAATTGTATACTGGTAGTTCATGAGTAATACAGTTGGATTTTAATTTAGCTTATTAGTAAGTTCTTATTAATAATGAAGTTCTGCTATAAGGTGTCTTATATTTGATGACTGATTTTTAACAGTTTAGGACGAATCAGCTTGAAATAGAAAATGAAAGACTTTTGAAAACTTTAAAGTGCTGTTTGGAACAAGTATAAAAAAAGTACTAACCCATAAGTTAATAATGCTAGTTTTCTTTGGACATTTACCCTAACAATACTCACTCCAAGTAGTACTGGTAGGAATTAAAGTTAGTACTGGTATTGTATTAGTTAGTACTGAATGTTGTTAGTGCTGTTAGTGCATTTTTGCTTATTAGCGTTATATTACTGCTTATATAGGATTAGCTTAGCTTTTATGAGTAATTTAGCCCAATTTTCGCTTTACTGTCTAGTTTTGAGCTTATTTAAGCCATATTTCCTTTTTAAAAGTTTAATTTTTGTGTGATTATTTTTTAGCTTATTTGCCATCTAGCTTATTCTAGTTGCTTATTTGTATGCTTAGTGCTCATAGGGTCGTTAAATAAATGTTTTAGCTTAATTTCTTATCTATTCATTGTGGTTTTATAAGCCTAGTCAGTACTAAGTTGAAGCTAGCAAGCACTAACTTATTTAAGTTATAACTGCTTAGTCTAATTTTTTATCTAGCTATATCTCTTATATTCTTAGCTTATTTTTTGTTCTGCTGCTTAATAGGTGTGTTAGGACATAGTCTTTACTTATTTGTCATTTAGTTGCTTATTGATTGGGTTTTTTTCTAATACTCCATATTTGTTTTGCTTATTTTGTCTTATTTGCTAGTTGCAAAAATTTTTCTTTTTTTAAGTTGTTATTGTTAGTTTTTTTCAAAAAGTTATATATCATTTAGGGTTAAATTTTTTGGGATAATTTAGTTTTTTTTTAACTCACGTTTTTGTATCTCACCCGTCTACGTTTTAGTATTTACACATTCTAGCCATTCGTTTTTAGGTTCCTAAATTGTTTTTTGCATTCTACATTAGAACAACAAATATCCAAATCCTTTTTCCATTCAAAGCATCGTAATTCAAACCAACATTCGAATTTCCAATGCCTCCTCGTTGGGGATAAAATGACCTGGGAATATCATATCATACTACTCTCGGTTTCATTGATTATTTTTAGATTATCCTTATTATATATATTTTATTATATATTATTATATATATATATATGAAAGGTCTAGTTTAAAACCAAAAAGATAATCAATTTTTGGCGCCGTTGCCGGAGATGAGTGAAAGCGTTTGTCGTTTTGAAGCTTGATTATTTGTGCTTGAAGATTGTGAATATTTACACTAAAAAAAACCTAAAAAAACCTTAAAAGTACAAAAATATTTTCATTTTCTTTTTAGTATAATTATCATTTAAAGAAAAACTTAAAAAAAAAGAAAACCAAAAAGATAAAAACATTGTCTTTAATTATCAATAAAAATCAATCAAGTTTGGAAAATGAACGCCAACAAAAAAATACTTTACTGATAGTATTAAACCATTATTAAGTTTCCGAACCTAAAGAACAAACAACTTACCTTTTGTTGCCCCACTAGCGAGGTACGGTTTCACCTTTTAATAAAGAATAAACAGAACTAAAGGGTTTTAAGCGGGTTGTTCTTGGAATTTTTTTTACTACACCCTAAAGGAAAAAGTGATTTTAAATGCTTCGCGCTTTCCTATTCCCTCCGCTCCTTTGTGCGTTTTTCTTTTCGAAGAGTTACCGAGAAGCTTGTCGATTATTAGGTTTAAGTTGTCTTATTTCGTTGTCCGTTATTAAAATAAATTGTGAATTTACTTTTGATAAACCAAAAAGAAAAAAAAATTAGTGTAAATTTTCTTTTTTAGTGCATGCGCACTCGTTCCCAATCTCGTAATCTTCACCATCAACAACAACAGGCCCCACCACCTGTTGTTGAACCATTTAATCTTGAAGAACCAATTGAAAATCCAGCTCCTCCCCTAGCTCCGATGGATGATACCCGGACTATGGCTCAATTGCTCCAAGCACCCACCGAGGGGACTATGATGCAATTTGTAATAACATCAAATCGATGCTAAATTGAGTTGAAGCATGGTTTGATCAATCACGATCAAAACAAGCAGTTTATTGGACATAGAAAAAGAGGATCCACATGCTGTAATCCGTATACTTCAATAAGATTACCATCAACGATGAGATTCCTGGATAGACCCGAGCACAGGCAAATAAGCTTATTCTTTTTCAATTTTCTCTGAAGTTCACGGATTTGGCTAGAAAAAGAACCTCCTCGTTCAATTTTGACGTGGGATGATCTTGTTTCAAAATTCATTAATCAATTCTTTCCTCCTTCAAAAACGACAAATCTTCGAAATGAAATCACGAGATTTCAACAAAGATTTGACGAATCGTTTTACGAGGCTTAGGATCGATTTAAAGACGCTTCTTACGAGCATGCCACAGCACGGATATTACTGAATTACATCAGCTAAAACATTTTACAATGGCGTTGAATGCTAAAGCTCAAGATCATTTAATTATGCTGCGGGTGGAAACTTTCTGATAATAATGCCTCATAATGCTTGAGAAATTTCGAGAGTAAATCCAAGTTCATCATTCACGAAACAAGGCTCGTTGCCAAAGTGAGCTCGAACTCATCTACTCCCGGGGGAAATATCACCAAATGTGCTGCACTTACAACCGAAGTTACTGACTTAAGAACATGATGAAAGACTCATGCATTGTTGACAAACAAAGCCCACGCTCCCACCATTAAAAGAGGTTGAGGAAAGTTGTGTTACTTGGCGGTGGTGCACATTCTACCAAACTTTGTCTCCAGCCACCACTGGCAATGTTTAATAGGATAATATGCAAGTAATAAGTCTCTCAAGGCCGCAGCAGCCAACTACAAAAACAAGAAACAGCTGTTATAGAGCCCCGATTACAAATCAAATTAGACTCTCTCCGGTTTTCCTTCCGTTCAAAACAATCATAATGTGGCAAAACAAGGAAACAATCAAATCGTTACAACAAAACCGAGGGAATTTCAAGTCAAGCTTCAAGCTACCAACCCCCAGTACATCAGGTCAAATCTATCGAACCTCAGTTGTTTCAACCTCCTGCTTATCAAGCTCCGGACTATCAAGCTCCATCTCCTCAAATTCCAAGTATATCAAAGGAAGAATATCCAAGCCTACTAAAGCTAATGATGCTGTATGAGGAACATGCAAACTCAAGGTCAAAACATGCAAAATCAATTGACCAATTTCATGGACATGCTTTCCAAATTTGTCACTTCCAATACCACCTCTACTTCAAGAACTCTCCCAAGTAACACGGTTACTAACCCAAAGGAGGACTTGAAAGGTATTACAGACTATAAGTGGTTCGCTTAACAAAGGCCCCACGATTCCTATTACTTCTTCATCCAGAATAATGGAACGTGTAAGACGAGGTCACAAATGGACACGATGCCTCATACTAATAACGGAAGCACCAAAGATGTCCAACCTCCGGTTGTCCCTATTGTCCATCATGAATCAATCTCTGAGCCCATAAATGCTCCAATTAGTGCTTCAATGCCTAACCAAAAAGCATCAATTCCATTCTATTCAAGAAGAAATAATGAAAGACGTCCGCGGAAAAAGCTTAGACGACCAAAATTGTAGAAATGCTACAAAATCTTTAGAATTTGAGTTTGAAATAAGCTTTAACAGATCCCCCCTTGAGGCTTATCCAAAATTTGCCTCGACTCTAAAACCTATAACGGAAACAAAGAAAAGTTTGAGTGAAATGGCTAAACTCCATTAAACGAGAATTGCTCAGCGGCAGCCTAAACAAGTTTACCGAAAAAAAACTTGGAGACCCTGCCTGATTCTTGTTCCAGCGAATTCTTCTGAATTAATACAGCAACGCCTCGGCCGAATCTTTAGGCGCGAGATTAATCTTAATTGCCATATTCCGTATAAACATCTCTCTTATACCGACTATCCCCCGACTTGCATGACACTAAACTAGCGGACACTTCACTCTCTGAACCGATCGGTATCGCAAAGACGTCTATGTAACAAAAGTGGGAAAGTTCCAATTTCGCAGCAATTTTCCGTGGTCGTAGAATTTGGAGCCAGACCCCCCGAGTACCTTTAAATTCCGGAGGAGTTTCTTAAAGACCATCATCATTGATAGATGTATGCGAAGGTGAAAATAAACACAGCCTCGTGTTGGCTAAGAGGCCATAACATTTATCTGGACCAAACTTCGAGATACACGCCTAAAGTTACAAACATATGACTGCAAACCGGATTTGATGTCATTGATAGGCTTTTGAAGAATACGCTCAAAAGTTTTTTTTTGGTTTCTTCAAATGTGACTCGAGTGGCAATCCCACTCCTTACTCAATGATCCAATCATCCTCTACTTCATCTCCGACAATAACTCCATCAGGCCCATGATTTTTCTCCTTATTTAAAAGAAGCCGACTCTTTTCTTGCTATAGAGGATGATCCAACTTCACCGGAAGTTGATCCAACATATTATGACCCTGATGGGGACATTCTTCTCCTCGAAGCAATTCTTAATAGTGATCCTTCACCACCACCTCCCAATCAAGAAAATTATTTTCCAGAAACTCGAAAAGATCTTAAAATTTGTGAAGCAAACAATGAAGATTCTTCAGTTAATGAGCACCCTGAGGTTGAACTCAAGGACTTGTCACCTCATTTAAAATATGCATTTTTGGAAGGTAACGACAAGTTGCCCGTCATAATTGCAAAAGATTTAAAGAATGAGGAAAAGGCCACTTGATAAGGGTTCTAAAGTCCCACAAGCGAGCCATCGCTTGGAAACTTTCTGATATTAAGGGTATTGACCCAGAGTTTTGTACCCACAAAATTCTCATGGAAGAGGACTACGAACCAACGGTTTAGCATCAAAGGCGGGTAAATCCAAAGATCCATGACGTCATTAAAAAAGAGGTTGAAAAACTTCTTGACGCCGGATTAATTTATCCGATCTCTGACAGTCCATGGGTAAGCCCGATGCACTATGTACCAAAAAAAGGTGGCACGACCGTCGTCAAAAATGATGAAAATGATTTAATACCAACTCGATTGGTCACAGGGTGGAGAGTGTGCATTAACTATAGAAAGTTGAATGAAGCCGCCCGAAAGGACCACTTTCCATTGCTCTTCATGGATCAAATGCTTGAAAGACTCGCCGGAAATCAATACTATTGTTTCCTCGATGGCTTCTCGGGTTATTTTCAGATTCCCACAGACCCGAAGGACTAAGAAAAGACAACATTTACTTGCCCATACGGAACGTTTGCCTATCGCCGCATGCCTTTTGGGGCTATGCAATGCACCCGGCACGTTTCAACGATGTATGATGGCAATCTTCCATGACATGATTGAAAAAACAATGGAAATTCTTTCTCTACATGCCTATCCCATTTGGACAAAATGTTAAAACGGTGTGAAGACACCAATTTGGTCCTAAACTGGGAGAAAAGCTATTTCATGGTAAAAGAAGGCATTGTTCTTGGACACAAAATCTCTAAGTCAGGAATTGAGGTCGATCGAGCTAAAGTTGACGTACCCGACTACTGTGAAAGGTGTCCGAAGTTTTCTTGGGCATGCCGGTTTTTACCGACGGTTCATACAAGACTTCTCAAAAA
>BQNB010100994.1:0-24579 GCA_026074375.1 Tanacetum coccineum | reverse complement strand
AGGGTATAAAATCCCTTCACCACACTTGGTGAAGGGTGTTGGTTACATTTTCACACACACTTGTAACTCTCCATCTCTCTAATCTAATATTCTCTTTGTTTCTCTCTCTACATTCTCTCTCTAAGATTCCATCTTATTTTCTAGCAATTTGGTAAATATTAGTGTTGTGTAATGGATTAAATACATGGGATAACAAAATATATTTACGAAGTGATATTGAACGTTAAAAACGTTTTAGTAAACGTTAAAGATTTAGATTTTGGAATTTTGTCGAAAGTGTCGAAATGGTGAAAGGTGTTGAAATTAAGGTTTAAAACCTTGGAAAACGTTACATAAACGTACGGGTCGTGTCGAAATTTTGTAAAAAGTTGATACTTAGAAAATTTTACTTAGAAACACGATTTTTGATTTAAATAATAAAATATTATTTTATTATTTTATTTATTTAATAAATTCACTAAAAGACGAAAAATAAATTTTTTTCTTGAAACTTCTCTAATATGTTTATTAGGAATAAACATTTTATTTTCAACCATATTATGATTATTTTATGGTAACTAAGAGTACCGAATGGACTTATCGATGTATATTTATAATTATTTATTATAAATATTTACTTATATTACTTATCTATTTTCTTTAAATGGTATAAGTGTGTATTATTGAACTATCGGAATGATAAGGTATTTTGGGATGAGACGTCAACCATCACACCACTAAATTGTTACGGGTAATTATACAACGCATCTAACCTCTATGCATCAAACGTGAAGACTGTTTTAGAAATGAATGATTTAAAATGGGACATTTTACTAGACTAGGTCGTGTGTGGACGTCGTTGCATTTGCTTATGTGATTGAGATTTGGTTACTAAAGACTTGCTTGAGGTGAGTTCTTGTAGCCTTATTTTTATTGTTTTTCCGTTAGGGAAAAATGATACTCAAATGTGTTTTGAACTATTTTGACTTGAACTGTGCGAAATGTGGTTTTGTTTTTGGGACAAGATAAGTGCGTATGACTGCTATGTGAATATTATGTGTTGCATGATTGTTTGGATCGGAGGGGTACGCCTATCCCAATATTTGTAAAATATTATATAATATAAAATAAAAATATAAAATATATAAAGAAAGTGTAAAAACAACAATTCAGATGATACCGAGAATTATAAAGAGCTTTCCGGGTCGTAAATCCCCAAACGAGTGTTGGAATGGTAATCGAACGATCGAAGATTTTGATTTGAATGGGAAGGATTGTTATTGGGGAGTTGTGAAAAGTCAAATAGGATAAATAACGACTAAAACGTTTAAGAAAAACCTAGAAATTATGAAATTAAACTAGAAAACGAAACCCCGAATCCCGTACAAAAGGGGGAAAACCTAAATTCTTTAAAAATAACCCTACGGAAAATTTTTCACTTCTAAACTACTCTACGGGTCAAATAACGAAGAATGAAAAAGACTAGACCGAAAACACTGGATGTTCGTTTGCCCAAAAAACGAGTCTAAAACAAAAACCCGAACCCGGACCCGTTCTTATTAAAGATGAAGAGTTTATAAAAATGACCCTACGAAAAATATATAATAGTTTCCTACAAACTAGATGACAAAAGAAAATTTTCTAAAAAAGCAAAATATTTTTTTGATAATTTTTGTATTTATTATGAATTTAATAAACTTTTAACTAAATTAAATTATAAAAAATATTAAACGTTTACAAAAAATTCTGAAAAATTTACACAAAATACTAGACACTATAAGCTACCTACGAAAAATAATAAACACCCACCAGCTTATTCAATAAGCCCGAAAATAAGCTTGACAGCTTATAAGCTTATAAGGGAAAAACACCCTTAAATACAATTGCCCTTGAGTCTTTAACGAAAAAGACCCAAGGGCGCAGTGGTAGAGTGTGTTGTGTAAAAGGGGATGTATTGCTTGGTCCCGGGCGAGTGTCTTGCACGCCCGGACAAGTATCTGTCCCTATTTTTTATTTTTTAAACTCTAGGGTAGAAATATGTAATTAAACAAGTATAGGTAGGCGGGCAAAATTTTGGGAATTTACACTACTATGAAAACGGGTGCCCCTACACTATGAAAATGTGACAAAACAGACCCTACGATATGGCTTATTTTTTAGCTTATTAAAAAGTGATTTTTAGCAAAAACTTAAAACTTGAAAGTTGTAGAACAGCTTATAATTAACAACTTTAACAAAGACACTTTTGACTTTGGTCAAAAGAATAAGCTACAAAATAAGCTGAAAGATGACAGCAAGCTTAAATGGCAAAATTTCTTAAGACTTGAACAAATAAGCTAAAGAAAAAGGGAAATAAGCACATTAACTATCTAACTTAACCTAAAAACTCACTAGGACACAATTTGAGCTTATGGGATAAGCTCAATAAGCTAGAATCAAAAGATAAGCAATCCTACAGCCTAAGGGATTCAAAAACAGCCAAGAGGCATGTTTAGGCTTAAAAATAAGCACACAAATAAGCTTATCAAGGGCTGAGACTTTGAGGGCTTATTTGAGAGCTTGTGGACTCTCAAAATAAGCCAAAGACTTGGGCTTTAGAACTCAACAAGACAGAGAACAAAGGGCTTAAATTCTCCCCTTTGCACCAGGGGAGGTTTAAGCTTAGCTTTAGTAGCTTATTTGACAGCTTGCTAAAAGCTGTCAAATAAGCTCTAAACAATAAAATAAGCTCAAACAGATGGAGTATGATAGCAAAGGGACTTGTGCACCACTTTTTAGCTTTGGAAAAACATTTTTACTTGCTTATTTTTGGCTGTGAAAAAGGTCTCTTGGCTTTTTACAAACTGTGACAATGGACACTTGGTGAGTTTTGACTTATAAAGTCAAGGGACCAAAGGCTTTTTAACAGCCTTGTTTAGACACACTAAACACACACTTTTTGATGCTTAAACTCAAACCACAAGTGCTTAATCAAATAAGCACTTGTGGGTTACTCAAAAACTTCACAGTTTCAAAATAGGTTTTAGAAAACCTTGGAAAACAATTTTCCAACTAAAAATGTTTTAAAAACAGCTTAAAAGTGACTTAAAACTTGTGCTTAAACTGACCAAGTAACCATAACCCATGCCAAAACCATTTTGACCCACTTTAAAGCTTATGCCAAACACCCCTTTATTTAAAAACTGTCAAACCAAAGAGGCATTAAAATCCATTTTTAAGCTAAAACTTAAAAAACCTTTTATCTACTTCTACTTATTTTAACCTACTTAAGCTATTTTAAAACTAAAAATACTAGCTTATTAAGGAAAATAAGCTAGTTTCTCTACTAGCTTATACTACACTTATGACAGTTTTTTGAGAAAAAGCTAATGTGACACAAAATTATGCAATAAAAAACTTACAACAGTCAAATAACAACTTAAACTAATGTGTTTACAAAGACTAAAAGCAAATAAGCTAAAGGTTTAAGCTAAAAGATAAGCTAAATGAAAAATGGAAAGTTGAGACCTTGGATTTTTGTTGTCTCAGAACCAAGGCCACTCTTTCTGAGTGAGTGGCCTAAAAAGCTGTCCTAATGGCTCCCTAGCCTCTATTCCCTGAGCAATAAGCTCAATAAGCTTATGTTAGCTTATTTCTCCAAAAGCTTCCAAAATCACACTCAAAGGAACTTTTATGAATTGAACTCAAATTAAAACAATATAAAAGAACTTATAACAAATTTTAAGCTGAATTAGAGCTTATTAGAAAGAATAAGCTCTAATGAGCTTATTAAGAGCTTATTGAGTAAAAACCACTTAAATTTTCATTAAAACTGAAAATTTCAATTGCATAAAGGACATTAACATAAAAACACTTAAAACTTAATAAAAACTTAATTAAACTTTGTATGAAAAACTGAATATTTGCCACAATGGCTTACAAGGCTTATTTATAGCCGAAAACCTATACTAGGTCTTCTTTCTTCTTTCTCTTTGTTGTGCTTGTTTGTAGACACACAAACACAGGTGTGCTTGTTGTGTGAGAGGTTTAAAGCCCTTAATCTTGGCCCTTCAATCTTGAAAATCAATCTAAGCCGTCGACTTTGGTCTTGGGGGGTGTGGGATTGCCAAGTTGGCAACTTTGTGGCTGGGAAAGGTAGTGGAGGAGGGGAGGGATGAATATCCATGGTGGTGGTGAATGTTCGTGGGGTAAAAACGGGTGTAAACACCCGTGAGTGTGTTTGGGAGGGAAAAACACGCGGGAAAAGCTGTTTGAGGCAGTTAACAGAGTGAAAGTTTCACTCTGTGGCAAAAATGGCCCCTCATGGTTAATTGTGTGTTTGCACACATGGTCCCTGTGGTTATATAACTTTGGGGACTTGGCAAAACAAGTCCCCAAGAGTTATATAACTCTTTTCAAATTTCGTCCTTGTGGAGTACAAGTTAGGGGGGTTGGCAGTTTTGCCCCCCTACTTGCTACTTTGAGCAAATTGCAACATTAACCCTTCTCTTTTCTTTTCCTCTTTTCTTCTTTTGTAAAAACGCTTTAGGGTTTTGGCAATTCAGCCCCTAAACATATATTTCTTTTGACTTTGGCCCCGGGGTTTTACTTTGACTTTGACTCATGTTGACTTTTCTGTTTGACTTTTTTACTTGATTACTTTCCGGCTTAGATTGTGCTTTGCTTTCACAATCTTTCCCCCCCCAAATTCCGATTCCGGTAATTTTTCGTTATTGGCTTTTGTTTTTCGTCCATTTTCTTGGTATCCGTTCTGCACAATACATTTAGCCAGAAAAAAGAAACAAGCATATTTGTTGCATTTTACGTCTAGTTTATGTTATTTTAGCTCCGTTATTAAAGGTAAAAGAATGTGTAATTGAAGCACATACCAAAATCGCCCCAAACTAAGTATTGTCCGTGACCTCACGCAATATCTATAAGTAAGCTTCACGAAAAATAAGATCTTAATCTCCTTCGACTAATAACTTTGAAAAGTAGCAAAAGTGTTCGTCAAGGGGAACTAAAGAATCAATAGCTTCGAAAAGTCCCGTTATCACCATTTTTGATATGTACACTAACTATCCCTAATATTTTTGGATTATTCTTTTTCTTTTCTCGACTACCTGTTTGACTTCTATATTAACCTGGTATCATCAATGAATAAACGACCATAGAAAAATCTATGATGTCTACGGATTAACTTCATCGTCCCCGATTATCACTAGATCCAACCAAGTAATTAAACAAGAATACAATGTCAATATAAGTCTACATGCTAGTACTCATACTCATGACATGTGAACTTTTAACTCCCAACATGAATATTATGGGTTTTAAATGTGTGTGTACGCATTTCAACTCAACCATAGACAACTTAATTACCATAGTCGAATTCAAGATGAATCATAGCACTCAAAGCAACAACTTATTAGGACCTTGTAACTTGATTGTAAAGAACGTGAATTTAACTGTAGAACTTTATGCCCAACACTTCATTATTATACACATAAGATCTTAAAGCTAGGAATGCGTTGCTTATTTGAACACCTACCTAGGCCTCGCCCCTTTAATGTATATCACAACCAACGACACGAAGTTCTTAGTTTTGAAAACCCACCCCGTTGCAGCGTAGTGGGAAATCACAACAACACCTTCTTCCTAGATGGCTAAGGAGAAGTGTCTTAGCTTGATCCCTCACGAGGACCTCGCTTCCAGGTTGAGATATCACAACTCACCAAAACCTGAGAAGTAAAGAGTCTATAGTTTGAACCCCCACATCGAGGGTTAGCTGATGGTGATATCACGACACATCTTTTACTTGCTCCATATAATCAAAATGATATGCTTTATTGGGAAAAATTTCAATATTCAAGCATTTTTTGGGGGCATTCATTACATCATTCATGCTTCTTTGGCATTTTAACTTTCGAATTTATTAAGAACAGAAAAATCTCGTTTTAAAGAATCAAGATACAAATTTGAAGCTTTTTCTAAAAACATCGATTGACTTAGTTGAACTGAATTGAGCACGTATGATTAGGTGGATTAGGAGCTAATGGGAGAAAAAGCCACAAGTTACTCATATAAGTTTTAAAAGAATCTTGCTCAGCACATAAACTTATATTAACCTCTCCAATTCTGTTCTTCACCTTTTAAAATTCGAGCAATCGAAATCGTGAAAGCTTAGCCCACCAGTGGTAAGTTGAGGAACTAGCTAGGGCTCAACACGCCCGATCGAGTCAAAAATTATTCTCATTCTACCCATTAGGAAAGTCAAAACTGTGACAAAACACTTATTTTATTTTTGAAAAATTTTAAATTTTTTCATTTTTTTTGGTATTTTTGCAAAAATTTGGTGGTAAAACGGGATTGCGTAATAACAACGACTGCAGGCAAAAATCAAATCGAAGATTCCCCCCCATACTAGAACTAAACATCGTCCTCGATGTTTCAAAGGGGTTCCTACGTAAATCTAAGGCCGTTTATGAAGTGTGCCAAAAGATAAAACGTTAGTCGATTAGATTTGGATACTGAATTCCCAAAATGAAGCTGAGGATGTGAAGCTCGAGTTAAAAATGACAGAATCGAGAGCCTTCACAATCCGGGAATACCTGGACATACAAAGCACACAGAACACGGGTAATGGAAAATATAAACCTTCTCACACAAAAACACTTATTTATTACATACTACGGATAAGCATGGGGTGCCTCCCACGAAGCGCTTGTTTAGGGTCCCGACGCTTGACCCGTCCCCCGAATTTATTGGTCCATGGGGAACGTTTGGAGATCCGGGACAACCTCGGTTGGTATGTCCCCTCCAAAGTAGTGTTTTATACGATGACCATTCACTTTAAAGTTGGGCCCGGAGTTTTGAGATAGCTCGACGGTGCCATAAGGAAAAACTTGGACAATGGTGAATGGTCCAGACCAACGGGATTTCAATTTGCCCGAGAAAATCTTTAGTCTAGAGTTGAAGAGGAGGACACGATCACCAACGTTGAAAACGCGGTTTTTGATCTTAGCATCGTGTATCCTCTTGGTTTTCTCTTTATAGATCAAAGAGTTCTCGTGCCTGATCACGATGTTCATTTAGTTTCATTCTGTTGAATCTTCCTGTGATCACCCGCTGTTTGAATATCAAAATTTGTATGCTTGAGAGCCCAGTAGGCTTTGTGCTCTAGCTCGATCGGTAGATGACATGCCTTCCCGTACACAAGCTTATATGGAGTACACCCGATGGGTGTTTTGTAAGCTGTGCGGAAGGCCCATAAAGCATCATCTAATTTATCCGACCAGGAGGCACGATTTTCTCCCACGGTTCTTTCAAGGTATAAACCTTTAAAACCAGATTTGACACCTCACTTGCCACTTGATTTGTGGGTGATATGCGGTGGAGAGACGATGGAGTTACTCCCATACACTTAAGCATGAACTTGGTAATTCGGTCATTGCAAATGAGTTCCGCGTCACTTCTGATAGATCGGGTGCACAAATAGTGTGAAGAGAGTTTCAAAATTTACAAACAACTAGGGCCATCATTGGTGGGGAGCGCTTTTGCTTCAACCCATTTTGGACATATAGTCAACAGCCACGTGTATGTACTTGTTTCATCTTGAAGACGGATCGGGCCCATAAAATCAATGCCCCAGATGTCAAAGGATTTCGCAAACTTGGATGGAGTTTTTGTGGCATCTCTCACGTTGCGTAATTTATTCCTTAGACGTTGACCAAATGTCACCAACGGGTGACAAAATCATGGGCAACCTTGTAGATGGTGGCGCCATAGAATACTGAATCGGAGATTTTTCTTGCTGGTAATTGGCACCATAGGTCCCCAGTAGGTTCCACTGTGGCAAGCTTTTGAGATGTCTAAGCTTCTTCCCAGAAACACACGTCTTATCCACCTGATCAGCACAGATCTTAAACAGGAAAGGATCATCCCAGAAATAGTGTTTGACATCCTTGAAGAATTTATTTTTTTGTTGGGATGTCATTCCCTTAATCACGAATTTCCCCGCATGGTAATTTGCGAAGTCTGCAAACCATGGGGTACTTTGATCTTGAAGAGCAATCGAACCAAGAGTCTCGAGAGGAAATGCTTCATTGATTTCTTTATTCTCGAGTTTGTCTTGATGTGGATTTTCAAGTCTGGACAGATGATCGGCGGCGAGATTTTCAGCTCCTTTTTTGTCTCGAATTTCAATATCAAATTCTTGGAGCAATAGAATCCACCGCATGAGTCTTGCCTTAGCATCCTTCTTGGCAAAGAGATACTTGATGGCAGAATGATCAGTATACACTATGCTTTTTGACATAACAAGATATGACCGAAATTTCTCAAAGGCATACACTACAGCAAGTAATTCTTTTTCTGTAGTAGTGTAGTGAGTTGAGGCCTTCGTTCATAGTCTTGCTAGCATAGTGTAATAGGTTGAAAATGCGTGTTTTTTCTTTGCCGAGGGACTGCCCAATTGCGAAAATCGCTAGCATCGCAATCAGTTCAAAGGCAAGTCCCAGTCGGAGCATATTAAGATCGGAGGCATCAGTAATTTCTTTTTGAGTGTGTTAAAGGGAATCGGACACACTCTTCAGAAAAGACAAACGGAGTCTATTTTTCAGCAAATGAGTCATAGAGGGCAATTTTCGTGAAGTCCTGAATGGAATCGCCGGTAAAAACCGGGTGCACAAGGAAACTACGGACACCTTTGACTGCAAGTAGATGAGGGAGTTAGCTATTTATTCGACTTTAGCTCTATCAACCTCAAGTCCTCGACTTAGAAATTTTATGGTCCGAGAACTATGCCTTCCTTTACCTATGAAATGGCTCTATTCCTGTTTAGACGATTGGTGGTCTTCACACCGCTTCAACATCTTTTCTAAATGGGTTAGGCACGTAGAAAAAGAGTCCCCAAAGACCGAAAAGTCATCCATGAATACTTCCATCGTTTTCTCAATCATATCGTGGAAGATTGCCATCATACATCTTTGGAACGTACCCGGAGCATTGCATAGCCCAAAAGGCATGCGACGATAGGCAAAAGTTCCGTATGGGCATGTGACATGTGGTTTTTCTTGATCTTTTGGGTCAATTTGGGATTTGAAAGTAACATAACCCGAGAAGCCATCGAGGAAACAGTAGTATTCGTTTCCTGCTAGTCTTTCGAGCATTTGGTCCATGAATGGTAAAGGGAAGTGGTCTTTCCGGGTGGCTTCATTAAGTTTTCTGTAATCAATACATACTCGCCATCCCGTGACCAATCGAGTAGGAATCAGTTCATTCTCTTCATTTGTGATGACGGTCATACCTCCTTTCTTAGGTACACAGTGTACCGGGCTCACCCAAGGGCTGTCAGAGATGGGGTAAATCAATCCAGCATCAAGGAGTTTTTCAACCTCCTTTTTGATAACATCGTGAATTTTTGGGTTTACCCTTCTCTGACTTTGCACAGATGGTTCATAGTCCTCTTCCATTAGAATTTTGTGAGTACAAAATTCTGGGCTAACACCCTTTATATCGGAGAGTTTCCAAGCGATGGCTCGCTTGTGGGACTTGAGAACCTTGAGAAGAGCTGCCTTTTCCTCATCTTTTAAGTCTTTAGCAATTATGACAGGTTAGATCGTAATCAGGCCTTCCCAACCTATTCCCCTAGAGGACGATAACAACCCCCAAGTCTTGCCTATACTACACTACAACGATTAGGTATACTGCCTAGGGGATTGTAAAAACTTCCTGTGAAGTCTAGCAACCCTCACATTGGATGGTCAACTTCACAGAAAATCAGGAGAAAACAATAAAATTCTCGTGACTTCTGTTGGAAATCTCGTAAACAGGGGGTGGTCCTATATATTTGGGGCCGCCTGCTATTTATAGGAGCTATTTTCTAGAAGTGACAAAAGTTTCCCAGTTTTTCCATATTATCAAACCTGTGTAGAAAAGCAATAGGCTAGAAGTGCCCTTTTTGCAGCCAATCCTATTTCCTCAAGAATCATCTAAGCTTCCAAACTTCCAAATATATTAAACTAGCTCATCTAAATTCTAGTGGGGAATCAAATATAGGCATAATGGAGAGAATATCTAAGCATGCATGACAATTTCATATATATCCAGATTAATAAGCATAGTATCCCAAATAGCATGCAAATAAGTTCTAGGATGATAAAATTGAACAATCATCATCCAAGGCAAACTATGTTTTCAAAGCTAAGTACCAAATAGCCTACCAAATAACATTAAATCTTAGTATCAAAGCATAGTAAATACCATCATACTTCCAACAAGTTTGAATAAATACTAATAATAATTAAATTATTTTTAGCCATTCTCCAAATAGCTCACTTCTTCTTTCTCTTCCACAAGTTTTTGATGCCCTTTCCAATTGACCTTAACCCGCTCCGGTGCTCATCTCATAATTAGACTTGATGGTTTAAAATTTTGGTTTGGCGAGTAAAGAGGTTTTGCATGGTTTGTTCACTTTTTAGAGGGTTTGAAAACACTTGAGGAATTTCATTTGACAAAGAGTTGACATAACGAGTGGGGGAAGGAGTGCTAGTACGAGAGGTACCTTTGTCATTCTCATCATTATCATCATCGATGTGATGAGAGGATGATGTATGATCAAAGGCGGATGAAGAGGAAGCAGAAGTGGAAGGATGACCTCTTTTCGTGCCAAAATCCTTTCACGTCTTTCGCTCGTAGCGAAGAGCGAGATGATACATGACAAGATCGTACAACACATATTTGATCGTTTGACAACTCAGGATGACTTGACATGACATACTTAAACAAGCGAGTTAACAATAAAGCATATGACAAAGACATGCCGAGACGTGATCTCGGTTGCCACCAAGACAAAAGACATTTTCACGAATTATTTTAACCCAAGTCTTCATAATTGGTGTGATTTTACGAGTTAAAATTTGATTTTCATCGACATCAATGGTTTGACTATGACGGATGCGAGTTAAGGGTTCCTCCCTTTCGACTTGAACATAAATTTTTAATTCATCGGGAGTAAGAGGGGTAGTTTGATAAAGACCGCTCGAGGGAACACTAAACTCCAAGTTGTCAAGTGACCACTTGTCGGAGAAAGAACATTGACATTCGATAGGAATGCGAAGGATTTAACAAATTCTTTGAGAGTAAGAGAAAAGAGTTTGTTTTGGATGACGAATTTGACTAACATTTTACCTTCAGAATTATAGTAAAGACGAAGTTGACTATAAAACTCGAGAATAAAACGAGGAACGATTTACTTACTTATTGTGAGAAGACATTTAAACCCAATCATCCTAAATATAGTATCTAGATAGACCATATCATCAAAGTTGGGATCCACAACTCGACCCTCATGAATGTGACGGTCTTTAATAAATTCGAATCTATATCTTAAAGGTGGGGTATATCATTTGAAATATTTGTTGTTTTATATTAAGGGTATTTTTTGTTATTCAGATGCTATAACATGAGGCATTGATCACCTATACAAAGAACAATTATTATTTATAATTTTTTCATTTGTGAAATCGGAAACAAACAAAATTGTGTCTAGTGTGGTGCATATATGCAAAGACAATTGGGTTGTTAGTAACTCGACTATAATCAATAATTATGAGTTAACCCAAACACTCTTAATTTAATTTTGCTCATCAAACATGTCGAATATATATATTTGCTATATATCTCGATTGATGGTCATGAGATCATTATGCATGAGTGCATAAACGTTTTTGGAATGTATTAACAATGCATTAAAACACTTTTATGATGTTCCTAACGTGAGAAATTTTTAAAAATAATTTGGGGTTTTGTTCATCAATAAAAATTGTTCAAGCACACTTAATTATGCAAATACTACATATATGGTAAGCATAATAGTTATATATTGTGTTATTCTAGTCTTAATTGCATAATAACACTTATTAAAAATGAAAATCCCTAATTTGTGATTTTGAGTTCAATTGAATTCTAGACTCGGATTAAGAAGAAAAGTGTAACACCCCACTAAAGCGGAAACACGGTATGTGAGAGCTCAAGACACAAGCATATGGAAATAGTACGACACCATAATTTTAAAAGAAATAGTACAATAATACCATAATTGTCTTCGCCGAACATTGGCGTTTAAACGTAAGTTTATTGTTTATCAAAAGCTTTGTCTTGACCACACAGATTAAAAGAGACGGCACAGTATGACCATGATGCAATGCCTTCATAAGAAAACTACTGACAATCACTTGAAATGCATGAGAAAATGGGTCAACTATGAAAGTAGTTGATGAGTACACGAGTTTTATGAAAATGAGGTAAAAACTCATTTATAAATAAGTTCTCATGGCAAAAGTCCTGTGAATCTATCATTTTACAAATCCCGCCCATACAAGACTTGTAATATATACACATTCACCTACACTCTCATGTTAAAGAACAAGTCTCATAATATAGTTTATAAAAAAGAAGACATCATGGCCAGAGTCATATGAATTTATCCAAATACAAGCCCCGCCCATACAAGACTTGTATCGTATAAATTCACACACAATTCCATGATATAAAGATATATCCGATAATAGAAAGTCTAAACGTTTAAAGACACTTGGTTAATAATAAAGTCAAAAGTCATGCACATATATAGTGTTAATGGACAAATGAACAACTGCCCTTATATAAATATTATGAAATTCCAAGAGAATCGAGGAACGAGAGGTTGGTCGACTTCTAATAGCGCTATCCATAATACTTACACTCCAGAGACTCGCAGAGCGCACAAAGTACGTATTTATTGGGTAAGAACAGGACCCCACTGGGGAATTTAATGACGTGTGAAGGTGTACGAGGATCGGCACAACCCACACAACCAACGCTATATCTATGCATCTTACGTATTCACACAAAATATGCAAAGTCTTATTTGAATAAAAGTCATGCGTATAGACAAATAATACGCAAAAGCCATTATTAACCAAGTCTTGCATACTAGAAATATAATATGCAAAGTCTGACAATTTAATAAAGTCATACATATATTTAGTAAAGTCATGCGTACACAAAAATAATACGCAAAGTCATAATAAGCCAAACGACATATTTAGAAATCAATTCATAGTATACAATATTCCTCAAAATAATGAGCAGTAAAATGGGGATCTTGCGAATACTCAAAAGCATTTATCAAGTTCAAAAATAGTCCAATAGTCTAATATAGCTCAAAATGTCCAAATAGTTCATAAAGCAATAACGATCACGCACTCCACCCCAAAAACATATGCCCATAACTACTAAACCGTAAATGGTCCCGGTGTAGTTCTCATGTCTATAGAAAGGTAAATGAGTGTATTTTTCTGATATATGGGTTCGACCACTTTGGTTTTTATAAAAAGGAGGTCAAATGGTCAATATACTAACAAGTACCAAAGTTGGTAGTTTTCCAGATTACTACAGTCTCGGAAAAATGGTCATATCTCTTAAACTACATGTCCGTTATGGCCGATTCAAATGTCAAAATCTAAGTTAGACAGTCCTCTATAAGTTTTATTTTTACCTCAATAGTGACTTATATGCAAATTTTTAGAGTTATAATCAAATGAAATATGGTGTGCAGTTTCTGACAACTTTTACCATTTATTTTCTAATTAATTCATCGGGTATTGTACGACGAGTACCACTCGGAGAAACGGAGCCAAAACACAGACCTACATCACTATATTTTTTTCTAACCACCACAGTCCACAAATATTTCAAGGATACCTCATTTAACCTATTGTTTCAAATATGTCCCAAATCTAACGAAACGAATTAACTTTTTATCAAGTTTCTTGCTCTAAAATTTCAAGTACAATGCCAATATTTTTACAATAAATATGTAGAATGTGTAAACTACATATAAACTCAAAAAGTTACATGAAAATATTAAGGAAATTATAAGAGAAATAAAAATAATACAACTCTTACAAATAGATGAAAATGAAGATAATAACACAAGAATCACCCAACAACTTTCTACTTGATTTTCTTCAATCCACAATTAAAACTCTTGTATGGAATTCTATTAAACCATATGAACACTATATTAACCCAAGAATAACATAAACCATAACCCTTGAAAGATGATCTTTGATGGTCCTTGAAAAGATTACAACTTGAGAACTTGAACTAGCTTTCTACACCTTCAATCTTGATATATTGCAACTAGCTATAAACCTTCAATCTTGGATCATTGTAGCTAGTAAAATAAAGATTAATTTGATGTTTGATGGTGATGGGGGACGAAATTAGAGGAGGAAAAAGGGAAAAGAAAGTATGAGATCTATTATTGCAAAAAGTGATATGATAATGTGGAGATGAGTTAAGTGTCCATCTTAATGTCTTAACAAGACAAGTGTGATGAGGATGTGTGAATATAAAGGATAGTGTGGTTGTGGTGTCAAAGTATGCAAAAATCTAAGGACACTTGTCCTCTAGATGTGTCTTAGGAAGACACATACTTTTGTTAACACACCACATGGACAAGTGTCTACGTGGTTCTTGCCATTTTCTAGCACAAGGAAAAAGGGCAAATGGTTTTGTTTATGGGTTAAATTTTTGATAAGGTAGGTAATGTTAAGGTTAATGTGTAAAATATGGTGTATTGCAAGAGCTAAAACGCGAGACATAAATGCTAAACGTAAAAGTGAAAGATAAAAATGCAACATATAAAATATATATGTAAAATGATAAAATGTATAGAGCATGTTGACTAACATTTAGTCTAATTTCATGTTCATATTTAATGTACTTTTTACGACGTTCGCGAAATGACCTATCTGGTCATCCGTAAAAATTAATTTACGCCAAAATAAAATATATAATAAATTTACGAGGTTAAATAATAACCTAAAAATATGGATCGTTGGTCGCAGGCACGCTCGTAATCGAGGTTAAATAAAAGACAATCCAAGCTCAAAATGACCCGACAAGCACAAAGTAATTTACACAAGTAAATTTAGTCAAAGACGTTATAACAACTATAATGGTTGTTAACCTGAGATAGTCGGTATTCATAAAAAGAAAAAAAAACAAAAAAAAAAAAAACACACCCAAAAAAAAAAAATCTGATAAAATAACTTACAATTAATGATTTTTATGATGTTTAGGATGATAATTGATGTTGATTGCACCTTCAAATTGTGTTTTAATGGTCGATTTTAAGGATTTTGTGGTTTTGGGTTTTTGTTCATCGTTGGTTGGTGAAGAAAGAGGAGTGTTTGTTTTGTGAAAAATAAAAATATGGTCAGACATTAAGGGTCGTTCTGCCGGTGGTCCCATAAATATATGGGGGCGCCTGATTTAATCAGGGAGCCGCCTGATTTATAGGGGCCGCCACCAGCAAATGGTTTTTAGGCAGATTTTTGACTAATTTTTCGAAAGGAATGACGTTTTAATTTGCATTTCGCTAATTAAAAATGCTTACAGTACTTCAGATGAAGTAATTAAGTTGTCATGACACGGAATGGAACATAGACTAGAATCAATATTTAGAAGAAAAGAAGAGGTCGATTTTGCGGAATGTGTTCCATCATTCCTAAACCAAAACAAAGATAATTGAACGATTCGCGCTTGAGGGGTTTAATTAGAATGTCGGCGATGTTATCTTTAGATGAGACCTTTTTGATGGAGATGTTTCCTTTTTGGACATTGTTTTGAAGAAAATGATGACGAATTTCGATTTCGTCCGCGAGTGTTGCACCAGGTTTTTGATAAGGTCAATCGCGCATTTGTTGTTACACATGATCAAAACATCGTCGAGTCAAATGTCGTAGTCGATAAGAGCTTGTTTCATCCATAGTGCTTGTTGACATGCCTTTCCGACGCTTACATATTCGGCTTCATTCGTGGATATAGCAAGAGCGGTTTGTTTCTCCGAGAACCACGATGTTAGACAACATCCTACGAACGTACAAAAACCGCTAGTGCTTTTTCGGTCCACATAATCTCCCTCATGATCAGAGTCGGCATATACTATGGTTTCTATGCCGGTCCCCATAGGATACCATAATCCTAAGTGCGTAGTGCCTTTAATCTATCAAAAGATACGCTTAACCACTTCAAGATGAGAGGTTTTGGGATCCTCTTGGAAGCGTGCACAAAGGCAGACACTAAACATGATATCGGGCCTACTTGCCGTTAGGTATAATAAACTACCTATCATGCCTTGATACTTCGTACTATCTACGGACTCACACTCTTCATCTTTCGTGAGATTCGTATCCGAGAACATGGGTGTTTTTATTGGTTTAAAATCTTCTAAGCCAAATTTCTTAATATATTTAGATTGATTAAAGAAGATGTAATCTTCCATTTGTTTTATTTGTAATCCAAGGAAGAAGTTTAGTTCACCCATCATGTTCATCTTGAACTCATCATGCATGATCTTGGCAAAGTCATCACACATTTCTTGACAAGTCAAACCGAATATAATGTTGTCGACATATATTTGAACAATGATGAGATTTGAACTTTTCTTCTTTGTAAAAAGTGTGTTATCTACCATTCCCATGTTGTAGTCATGTTTAATAAGAAAAGATTTTAATCTATCATACCAAGCATAGGAGCGTGTTAAAGACGAAACATACAAAGCTTCTTGAGTTTATAAACATGATAGGTTTTTCAAGAATCAATGAATCCTGAGTGTGTGCACGTATACCTCCTCATATGATAAAACGCATTTAGAATCCACCTGTTTACGTCCGATTTGAATAATTTAAAGTCTAAAAAGCACAAGCATACTAATAAAATCCTAATGGACTCTAACTAGCTACATGACATAAGTTTCATCTAATAATGCCCTCTTGTTGATTATAACCTTGACTACTAACCTATCCATATTTCGATAATACATACGTTCTACTCTAACTTATTTTATACACACTCACTTATGATTTTAAAGATTTTGTACTCCTTAGGTGTGGTCTATACTCCCCAAACATCATTTGCAATGAATTGATTTAATTTTTCTTGCATTGCAATTATCCAAATTTCATCTTTTAATGCTTCATTCACATTCTTAGGTTCTATAGTTGATATAAAATAAAAGAAGTTAATTTGGTTTTAGGCTTGAGACCTAGAACTATGACTAACTTGTTCAAATTATGGGTGTCACATAGATCATGCACACAGATAAAGTCACATAGATCACAAGTATAGCACATATAAACACTTAGCCAATTCTAAAACTATGGCTAACTTGTTCAAATTACGGGTGTCATAGTATCCCCTCCTTAAGGAAATCTCGTCCCGAGATTTAACTAGCCGATTTAACAGCACGATCAACAAATAACTAAGATTACTTAGACTTCATATGGTCTTCGCGCTCCCAAGTGAACTCGAGATCACGCTTTGAATTCCAACAAACTTTCACAAGTGATATCTTACTACACTTCAAACTCCTAACCTCACAGTCCATAATCTCTACGGGTTCCTCAAGAAAACGAAGAGTCTTGTCAATCTTGATTTCATCCAATGGCACATGCAGATTAGCATCCGCTAAACACTTCTTCAAATTTGACACGTGGAATGTGTCATGCACGCTACTCAATTCCTCGGGCAATCTTAACCGATAAGCTATAGGGCTGATCCTTTTAAGGGTCTCAAATGGTCCTACATACCTCGGTGCCAACTTGCCTTTCTTTCCAAAATGAACCACACCTTTCCAAGGCGACACCTTTAACAATACACGATCTCCAACCTCGAATTCTAATGGCTTACGCCTATTATCAACATAGCTCTTTTGACGATCCTTCGCCTCTTTGAGATTTTTCTTTATCAGCACTACCTTATCAGTCGTTTCTTGTACCAACTCGGGCCCAATCAAACTACTTTCTCCAATCTCAGCCCATAGAACGGGCGACCTACATTTCCTTCCATACAATGCTTCAAACGGAGCACACCGAATGCTCGAATGATAACTATTGTTGTAAGAGAATTCAGCTAATGGTAGGTGAACATCCCAATTGCCCCCAAAGTCAATAACACACGCCCTTAACACATCCTCCAAAGTTTAAATTGTACGCTCACTTTGTCCATCCATTTGGGGATGATAAGCCGTACTCATATCCATCGCGTTCCTAAAGCTTTCGGTAATGTTTGCCAGAAATGTGAAGTAGACCGTACATCTCGATCCGAAATAATCGACATGGGCACTCTATGTCGTGCAACGACCTCATCGATGTATAATCTTGCCAATTTCTCCGTACTATAATCTTCACGCGTTGCCAGAAAATGAGCTGACTTGGTAAGTCTGTCGACTATTGCCCAAATTAAATCATGCCCACTCTTTGACCTAGGTAGTTTTGTGATAAAATCCATAGTGATCTTATCCCACTTCCATTCGAGTATCTAGGGTTGTTGCAATAAACCCGAAGGCCTTTGATGCTCAGCCTTCACCTTTGAACCAGTTAAAAATTTGCTAACATAAGTAGCAATATCCCTCTTCATTCTCGGCCACCAGTACATATCTCGAAGATCATGATACATCTTATCCGCTCCGGGATGTACAGAGTACCTAGTCTTATGAGCTTCGTCCATAATTATCGTTCTCACACCTCCTACTAATGGAACCCATATACAGTCCATAAAGTATAAACTCTCGTCTTCTTTCCTTTCAATCTGTTGATCGAAACCATGTAGCCTTTTTGCAAGTATGTTCTCTTGCTTGAACGCTTCACTCTGGGCTGCCAGTATCATTCCTCTTACTCCAGACTGAATAGTCATAGCCATTGCTCGTACACGTCTATGTTTCACTCGATCCTTCCTACTTAATGCATCAGCCACCACATTCGCCTTACCTAGATGGTAGCGAATCTCACACTCATAGTCACTAAATAATTCAATCCACCTCCTTTGACGCATATTCAACTCCTTCTGATCAAATATGTGTTGAAGGCTCTTGTGATCCGTGTAGAGGACACTCTTCGTACCTTACAAATAATGCCTCCAAGTTTTAAGGGAAACACAACTGCTCCTAATTCTAGGTCGTGCGTTGTATAATTCTTCTCATGGATCTTTAGCTGTCTTGATGCATAGGCAATTACTTTGCCTCTTTGCATGAGTACACAACCTAATCCCTGATTCGATGCATCACAATAGACTACGAAATCTTCAACCCCATTAGGTAGTGACAATATCGGTGCATCACACAAATTATTCTTCAAAGTATGGAAAGCCTCTTCCTGTTCCACGCCCCACTCATGCTTTTGTTTTTCCGAGTCAATGAAGTAAGAGGTTTAGCAATCTTAGAGAAGTTTGCGATAAAACGTCGGTAGTAACCTGCTAACCCCAAAAATGATCGAATTCCAGACGGTGTTGTAGGATCTTTCCAATTCTTTACCGTCTTAATCTTACTTGGATCCACGTGAATACCATTCTGGTTGACCACGTGACCAAGGAAATGCATTTCTTGCAACCAGAACTCACACTTAGAGGATTTAGCATACAACTTCTCCTTCTTCAGTAATTCCATCACCAACCTCAAATGAACCTCATGTTCCTCCTTAGACTTTGAGTAGATCAAAATGTCATCAATGAAAGCAATGACAAACTTATCTAGGTACGGTTTACAAACCCGGTTCATTAAATCCATAAAGAATGATGGTGCATTGGTTAATCCAAAAGGCATAACCGTAAATTCAAAATGTCTGTATCGTGTTCTGAACGCGGTCTTTGGGATACCATCCTCATGCACTCTAATCATATCAAAACAAGTTTCTAACATCTAGATATCATCAGTTGAACACGACCCAAAAATCTGTCAAACCCTAACTCATGAATTAACGCGTTTTATATCTAACCGTTTGCATCATTATGCTCCTAATTGACCCACAAACGCTCTAACATGTTCAAATCATAATTAATTACAGAATATTATCAACCCTAATGACCTATCATAATGTTTATTATATGGTTTAAAAAGAATTAACAAGAATGGGATCATTACCTAGCCTTCTTCCCTGATTTAACACGATCTAATGCACCAAATTGTTTAATCAAAATTTTTGTCTTCCTAGGGTTTGGAGAAATTTCGGCTGATCCAAGATGAAGAGGAGGCAAAAAGTGATTTAGGATTTTCTACAAAAGGTTTAGATAACTAAAACCTAATCCTTATCTAATAACTATTTTGTATTTAGCTAAAACTCCCTTTGTTTTCTTTCTTTTCCTAACCGATTATATATATATATATATTATTTAATGTTTTTAATTATATCATTTCCTACTTTACCTTGATTTCCTATAAAAACCTTGGTAAAATTGGTAAACCTTTTTGCATAAAAACTATATACTAACTTTATATTTATAACTTTCATTTTTCCAAAATACTTTCTATATTTAGAAAGTTCATTACTAACTCTCATATTTCACGAACCTAATTCACTTCCCATATGAAATAATTTCCATATTAATCCAACACCTAATTATCCACATATTTACGTAGCAATGCATGCAAACACGTCACTCATTTCCATTGTTACTACATGTGAACAAAAATGGAAATAATCCTCAAATATCTCAAACTCATTCAAAAATGAGATGAACACGCACCTCATAATGATAATCATGCACACAGATAAAGTCACATAGATCACAACTATAAAACATATAATCACTTAGCCAATTCTAAAAGTATGACTAACCTGTTCAAATTACGGGTGTCACAATGACCTAGGAAATACTTACACAGATCATCACAAGTGTGTCAAGGAAACGAATCTAGGAGAAGCAATCTGAGGAGTAGTGCATGATTAGGTAAATACATTTGTTTATCATAAAGTTATCACTAGTAGATTAGATTATAATTAGTTTAGTTATTAGTTAAATAAACCAACCTCTCAAACTATAGATTTACCTGCTTTCTTATAATTATAAAAACACAAAAAAAATCTTCTCTTAACCCCTAGAATTATGTTAGACCGTGATTAGGCCTTCCCAACCTATTCCCCTAGATAACGATAACAACCCCCGAGTCTTGCCTATACTACACTACAACGGTTAGGTACACTGCCTAGGGGATTGTAAAACTTCATGTGAAGTCTTCACAACCCTCACATCAAGTTTTTGGCGCCGCTGCGTGGGGAATAGTTAGGTTTCAATCATAGTTTAACTTAGTTCTAATCACTTGAATCCTTTCAAGTGAGAATTTAATTCCGTATATTAGCTTTCTTGTTGTCTATCTTTTCTTTGTGTTAATTGCTTCGTAATCCATTCTCATCAACCACCATGAGAGACGCGAATCCTATCCGTACCCTTGGAGATTACTCCAAACCTAGCCACCAGGGCTACAGGAATACCATTGAGCTCCCCGTAGGGAAAAATGTGGTACCTCTTCGATCCGACACCATCTGGTTGGTGCAAAACGGATGCTCATTCCACGGACTTCGGTCTAAGGATCCAAACCAACACCTCAAGGATTTCTTAAAACTTATGGACTCACTTGACCTTGACGATGAAAACAGGGAAAGAACGCGCCTGCGTTTATTTCAATTTTCCCTTCGCGATCAAGCTAGCAACTGGCTTAAACGTCTTCCAGCAGGATCCATCACCACATGGGAGGATCTTACTACTCGTTTCCTTGCTCACTTCTTTCCACCGGTAAGAACCGCAAAACTCCGCAACGATATCCTGATGTTTCAACAACATCAAGGAGAATCTCTCTCAGAAGCATGGACTCGTTTCAAGGACTTACTACAAAAAGTCCCTCATCATGACATCGACTTTTGGCTCAAAGTCCAAATCTTTTATGACCATTTCAATCCCGTCACAAGACGAACCATTGACCAATCGGTCGGTGACAAGCTTCGTGACAGAAACGCCAAAGAATCCTAGGCATTATTAGAGGACCTCGCCCTCTATGACAATGAAAGTTGGGACGACCCAAGGGATTTTGCTAAGCCTGTCAAGGCAATCTCTTTGCCTCAAGATGTCCCAAGTACATCCGACCGCCGCTTCATCGAGCTCGAGAATCAAGTCCAACGCTTGATGGAAGCTCATATTGCTTTGACATAACCAACTCAAGTGAACAAAATCACTACCTCATGTGAGATCTGCAGTGGTCCCCACGACACTCAATATTGCATGGAAGATCCTGAACAAGCCTTTGTTGAATATGCATCCTCGCGTACCGACGAAGCGGGAGGTAAGTGGTATACTTTTAAGCCCGAGCAAAACAATCTTGGTGACACCTATAATCCGTCATGGAAAAGTCACCCAAACCTTAGGTGGAGACAACCCTAAAATTCCCAAAATAATTTTTCAAACCCACCTAACCAGTTCCAACTCAACAGTTTGATCCCGAACCGTCCCTTCAACAACAATCCTCAAATTTAACAATCAATCAAATCTAGAAGGATTAGTATACAACTTCATGGCATCTCAAGATGCTAGATTGTCCAAGTTTGAAGCCGATTTCAAACAACAACAAAGCGAGATGACCAACAAAATCAACACAGTATTGAAGGCAATAACCGATCGAATAGCAAGAGCACTCCCTAGCGACACGGTTAAGAACCCAAAACTGAACATTAACTCCACAACTTCAATTTTGTCTGCTCGTTCTTACCCAACTGAAGACCCACAATGCTCAACCCATATCCATGGTTCGATCAACACTATCACGATACATCCTAAGCAACAAAACGACTCCCGCGATAGCATGGCTGAAGAAGAAGAGCGAGAAAGAGAGGGCGACCCCAAAGACACCAACACCATTGCATACTGATGACATCAAATAAAATTATATTTATACCATCATTTATCCCAAATAAATTATCCACTTTTATATAATTATTGCAAGAATCGTTACTTAATGGCTTAAAGTTATAAATTGTAGTAATTACAGAGTGATTTGTGAAGACATGCTAAAAGGCGCACTTTTTGGAGCTTAAACGATGATATTTAAAGATTGCTTATTTCTGCCCTATACGCAGTATCCAGGAAAGAAGATACAGCGTATCAACGCCTGGACTCCACAAGAAAACGCGCATTCTCTCTTCCCAATACGGCGTATCCAAGTTTCTTCATATGTCGTATCCAGCTAGATAGACATTCAGAGATTTGGTGAATAAATATAATTTGGGAAGTTATATCTAATTGATTATAAACTTAGCGCGCACTCCAAGGAAAACACCCTTATACGCCGTATTGAGCTCATTAAATACGGCGTATCCAGTCTTTTTCAAACACTATAAATAGAAGACTCAAAAACGAGTTTTTAGTGTGCAAAATCATATTCTCTATACCATACATATAAAAGACGATTTTCTAAAGAGAAGAAGATCAGCCAAAGGTCAAACATCGATCACGATTCCATAGAAGACACCGTGTAATTCCTATACTCTTGTAATCATTTAATTTTTGGTATCGTTCGGTAAAACGTTTAGTTTACCTTGGTTATTTGATCACGCTTGTATAATTACAATGGTTATGGGCTAATACCCTCGGTATTGGCCATCTTAATGAAGATTTAATGTTTGGTTTGTTTTAAAATCAATTTCTTAATTTATCATTGCAAGTTTAATTATGTGTATCACATGATACTTGTCTACGTGTTTGAATATGCGACCTGTCATTCAATTGGGTCTGGTTATGCCTAACAAGTGAACTACATACTGGGATAGCTCTCCATTTTGTGTTTTATATTACTGGACCAACTGGATCACAAATAATGTTCTATCTTTGTCTTTAAATTATAAGCTTAGTTGGACCGGCAGGTGACCCGTAATATTTCAACAAGTATGTTCTTAATTAATTGATAAAGACTTGAACAGTGAACTACCATTATATAAAATACCGTCAAATAGTAAGTGGGTAAAGTCCCGATGGGCTAGGGTTTAACAGGATCACTATTTCTTTAATCCCTAGATAGATTATAATTAAACTAAAAGGATGCTAGGTCTTAGGATGATGTCCCGCCTAAGTCTTAAGAATGATATGCCGCTTCAAGATAAGAAATCATTGCACTAAACAAACAAACCAGCATTTAATCGGATTTAATATGGCTAATACAGTTTTCAATCATTTGACTTGTACCACTCTTTTATCTTCTGATTGTTTTCTTGCATGTTTATTGTGTTTAGAATTGATTATTGTCACCATAAAACTTGTGCCAGTCTCTCAGGTTAAAAACCCCCCATTATCATTAGAACTCGATTTAGCATAGGTTTAACAAGTAATTAGAATTAACTTAATTAGATTAATTAAAATAATGATATAATATAAGGTTAACGATTTAGTGTTTGACACCCTACTTACCATGAAACTCCACCCGATCGGGTACACTGCCCGTTAAAGTGTTGTTTTGGAATAAGTCGGCTAAATATAAATTTAAAACTTCGTAATTAATAAATTGACCCTACACGACAGCACATCAAGTTTTTGGCGTCGTTGTCGGGGAGTGAAAAAGTTTAACCTTTAATTTTATTAGTATTTCTAACCATTAGCTTAGAATAAATTAAATTGTGTAATTTAATTATGTTTATATTTAATTGCATTGTGTGTTTAACTGCGCGTTTAAATTCTTGCATTGTTTATTTCTGTTTTAATACGACGTATTCGGTTTACTGAATACGACGTGTTAGTCCATTTAACCTTTTTCTC
>BQNB010100993.1:0-24579 GCA_026074375.1 Tanacetum coccineum | reverse complement strand
ATGACCCAGTAAGTAAAGAGTTTGTAGACAAGCATGTATTCCCCCTCGCGGGTTTATAAACATTCAAAAGATTGAAAAGTTATGAACTCACATTGATGATGAAGAACGATTGACGGATAGGCATCTAATATGCACGATACGAACGAAAGACGAAGCGGCTCGATCAAGAAGATGCAGCTTAACTTAACGGCTAAGTCTCACTAGCCTAGGATAATGTGTTTGGGTTTCCCGATGAATGGTTACCTCAACGCGTCACGTTGATAAAAGATTTATATTTAAAGTTGTAATACTTTAGTGGTTGGCTAAATAAAATAAATCGAAAAGTAACGCAACGTGTGTAATATATTCCTTATATATTACATATAAAAATAAACCCTTATATAACTCGTACCGTGAGTTATATAACAATTACAAACAATCCGAAGATTAATGTGACGTATATAATGCTTTGCAGGTATTATATAATAAGTGTGAGTAAAATAATTAAACCAATTAGTTTGACTCGTTTTCTGAAATCACTACTTAATTAAATAAATAAAAGTTCCTGTATAAACGTAATCGTACGTTTTAAGATTTCCAATTAAGTTAAACAGTGTTTGCAAAGCCTTTTACAACAATTATTAGGTTACCTTCTAGCTGATAATTATAAAATATAAAATAATATTTTATAACTTATACTTCGTTTCCTCGACGAATCGCGTCTAAAATAATCGTCTCATTGTAAAAGTATAGTTTTTGTTCGATGGTCGGATTATCGTATAATACAAATTAATGTATCTTTAAAATATAATCTTGGTCCCTTTTTATCCGTTTATAACACCATATGAGTTTTAGTAAAACGTTACTAAATATATATATATATTTCGTTATGACATTTTCGGTTATATAATGTTTTCCATATTCGCAAAACTCAACATTTTTCCTCATTCAATATATGTTGCAATTTATTCGCGTTTCCATTATCACAAATGTTCGCTTGTTCTAAATATAACATTTATACGTTATTATATCTAAACTAAACCGATTAGTAACACCATATTTATTTAACCAACTTAAACCACCAATATCTATTCGGTTTTAATATTTATAAAACTTTATAATATATTTATTTACCGATTTGAATTAACCCAAACGCGCCCTTATTGTCATTTTGCTCACCCAAACGCCCCTCATGGGCTGCCCTTTACTCCAAACGCACCCTAACTGATGCCCAAACCCACAAACAGACACCCCCTTGGCTGCCTTAAACCAAACAGCCCCCCCTTGTGGGCGGTTTTAATACCAAACGCACCCTATGCTGGTGGAAACCAGCCAAACGCACCCTATGTGGTTTACAGCTAACCCAAACGCCCCAAATCGGTTCCTACACCAACCAAACATACCCAAATCCTTGATATATCTACACCAAACGCACCCTAACGGCTGTCCCGAAATCAAACGCACCATGGCTGCTATAACCTAAACCAAACACGCCCTTGTCGTGTTTATATCAAAACATACGCACCCCTTTTTGGTATTATAACGAAAACCAATCGCACCCTTTGCTCGGGTTCACATAACCAAACGCACCCTGGTCGGTTGAGACCCAAACCCAATACACCCCCCCACGGCTGTTTATGACAGCCAAACAAACACCCTCCCCTCCCCCGGCTGTTTAACCCAAACCAACGCACCCTTGATGGTGAAAACCCAACGCACCCTTGGGTGCAATTTATACAAACCAAACGGCCCTGAGGCGGCGGCTGCCAAACCCACGCACCCTTGAGGTGGTCTGGTGGTGGCGGCAGTGAGGTGGTGGTGGCGGGCTGATGATGATGATGATGATAATAATAATGGTGGCGGCTGCGGTGGGTGGAGGAAAAAGGGCGAGTGGCGGAGAGTGAGTAAGATGAGCGGATAGATCGGGCGACGAGGAACCATTTTGGACTTCACCGGAAAACTCTGCCGGAAAAGTTTTTCGGCGGCGACGACGTGGTGGCCGGCGGCGGCAAGGTGGCCAGCGGTGGGGGCTGCCGGAAATACTTGAGAGAGAGAAGAGAGAGATATCTTGTGGGTCGTGGTGGCTTCAACCCGGACCAAACGCGCCCATGGGTGGGTGTTTACATAGGAACCAGCCGCAACCCCTTTTCTAGCGGTGGTGGATTTTATAAACCCAACGCACCCTTCTTTCGTTATCCACGGAAACTAACGCACCCTTCTCGGGTCATGGTGGCTGTGGTCGCGGTGGTGGAGTGGTTGTGGTGACAGCGGGGTGAGTGGGTGGTGGTAGTGAGGTGGTGGTGGCACGTGGAAGTGCGTGACCTAGGGGATCGGATAAATCAGGTCACGAGGAGCATTCTTGAACTCGCCGGAAAAGTACGCCGGAAAACTTTTTCGGCGGCGACGGAGTGGTGGCCGGTGACGGCGGCTAGCCGGAGAAGATGACCGGAGGTGGTGGTGGTTGGGTGGTGGCCGGAGATGGCTCGCCGTAAACTTTTCACGGCATGTGGTGGGCTGCTTTTATTTTGGTTGGCAGCCGGCTGGCCGGCCGGATCTTAGAGAGAGAGAGGGAGAGAATTTAGAGTGTGTGTGTGTTTTATAAGTTTTTTATGAAAATGAAATGTAAAGTTTGATATTTATACTTAAAGGAAAGTGACAAGTCCCCATAGTTTAGGGTCTATTTTGTAACTTTATAGCATAGTTTTGATACGTAACGGTTCAGGACTCGTTTGAATGGCTTAACGGACGATTCAACTCTTGAAACTTGCGCCATTGTTTTCCGAATAATTTCTTCGGTAAAATTCTGAGTATTCATCGACTAATTTTCGTAACGTTTTATAAAATTTATTTAAAGACGTTTATTATTTATTTGTTTATTTCCGACTATAACTTGTCAGTACATTTAAAAGGTATCTTTACTCGAATATTTGCGTCTTCAACAAACGTCATTGAATAAAATGTTAAATAATTTATTAAATATTCTCATTTAATAAAACGTGATAATTAAATGTAATTTAATTATTTTTGTGTCTCTAAAATCTTGCGAGGGCATTTCAGTCACCTTCTGCCTGTTTTCGGGTCTCGGTCAAAACTAAAAAGTTGTCAGGAATGTCATTCCACGTCAAATTGCTTTCAGGAGTCCAAGGTCGTGAAAAACGTGATTTAGGATGGGTCTTTCTTATAAGTCAAGCCAGACCCTAAAAGTCAAAGATTGAAATCGTCATTCAAATTTTTGAAAATTCTTGGATGTTACACTAAACTAAAAGAAAACCTAAGAAATAATCCAAACGCTCCTTTATTTAATTTTGCTCAACCAAGAATGTTGAAAAATCATATTTTAGAGTATATATATTTGTGGCATAAGTATTGAGATCATCGTAGTCACTGGCTTTTAGATGGGTATGTGTGCAGTAAAACGTTTTTTTTTAGAACATATCCGCATATACAAATAATAAATTCTCTAATGTGTCTAGTCTGTGAGGAAGTTTTTCGGAAAAAATAAATGGAGGTTTATACTTTATATTTATAAATTGTGTAGTTTTTAATTTGCTAGCCATTTAAGGTTCAAGATGGAAATTAAATTGTTAAAATCGAGTGTTTGCAAATATGCAATTCCTATGACTATGGGAAGCACAATAGTTGTGTGAAAAATTCCCAATTTTTGGTTTTGTGCAAAATAGAATCCTAGACACAAGATTGAGAGAGGAATAATTGAAGTTACTTACAATTGTTGTTTTTGATGTATATGTTCTTGAGTGTGTATTGTTGCGTTTTGAGATTGAGTTTTAGATGGTATTATGGTGTTTTGGTTGGGTTATATTTGTAGTAGCGGTTTTGGAGGTGTGTTTGTTTATGGTTTTTACAGGGAAAAAAAGAAGAAAAAAAATTATGTCAGATGGTCGACCCCTTTATTGATAAGAGGGCCGCCTGTATTAAGGTGGCCGGTCCCCTTAGAGATTAGGGGGCCGCCCCTCTGACGACTTATTTTCCTAATTTTTTGAGTTTGGTAAATTTTAATAATTTTTAAGTGAGATGTAATATTTTCAGTTTTTTATTATAATTGGGTATTTTGGATAAATAGGTGAAGTTTATCAATGGTTTTGATAATATGATTACTTTAAAGGCTTTAGTCGTTTTGTTCCATCATTCCTAGACCTAGACGCAAGTAATTGAATGACTCTAGTTTAAGAGGTTTAGTTAGAATGTCGGCTATGTTGTCTTCCGACGGAACCTTTTCGATTGAGATATTTCCCTTTTGAACATTGTCGCAAAGGAAATGGTGACGTATTTTGATGTGTTTAGTACATGAGTGTTGAACGACGTTTTTGCTTAAATCTATTGCTTATTTTTTGTCACACATTATAGGAATGTCGTCGAGACGAATGCCATAATCAACGAGACCTTGTTTCATCCATAGTTCTTGTTGGCATGCCTTTCCGGCGCTTACGTATTTGGCTTGGGTAGTGGATATAGCAAGGAGCGGTTTGCTTCTTCAAAAAACCAAGATGTTAAATAACATTTATCCCTTTTTTTAAAAAAAATAAAAAAGAAAAAAACGTATAAATCCGCTAGGTGCTTTTTTGTCCACATTAATCTCCCGCATATGATCAGAGTCTAGCATTATACTACGGATTTCTATGCCGGAACCCCATTAGGATACCTTACATCCCAAGTGGGCTAGTACCTTTATTGTTGTGAATAGATTATTATGATCATGTTTAATTGCTTCAGGATGAGAGGTCTTGGGATCTCTTGGAAGCGTTACACAAAGCAAACCATCTAAACATGATATCGGGCCTACTTGCTATTAAGAATAATAAACTACATATTATACCTCTATATTTAGTATTATCCATGGACTTACCTTCTTTGTCTTTCGTGAGTTTTGTTTCCATAGACATGGGAGTTTTCATTGGCTTAGATTCTTCTAATCTAAATTTCTTAAGCATTTCTTTTATATATTTTGATTGATTAAAGAATATACCATCTTATAATTGTTTTTTTGTAGTCCTAAGAAAAAGTTTAGTTCGCCCATCATAATCATTTCAAACTCATCGTGCATGATCTTGGCAAAATAATCACACGATTCTTGACAAGTTGAGCGGAATATAATGTCGTCGACATATATTTGAACAATTATGAGATTAAAATTTTTCTTTTTAGTAAAGAGTGTGTTATCTACCATTCCTATAGTATAATTATGTTTAATAAGAAAGGCTTTTAATCTATCGTACCAAGCTTTAGGAACTTGTTTAAGTACGTAGAGCACTTTTTTGAGTCTATAAACATAATTAGGTTTTGCAAAGTCAATGAATCCTGGAGGTTGTGTCACGTAAACCTCCTCATTGATAAAACCATTAAGGAATGCACTCTTCACATCCATTTGAAATAATTTGAAGTCTAGTACGCATGCGTATGCTAATAAGATTCTTATGGATTCTAATCTAGCTACGGGTGCATAAGTTTCATCATAATCAATTCCTTCTTGTTGATTGTAACCTTGGGAGACTAGCCTAGCTTTATTTCTAGACATGACACCATTTTCGTCAAGTTTGTTTCTATATACCCATTTAGTTCTAATAATGCTCATATGATCATTTGAGATAAATTGGTTTAATTCTTCTTGCATAGCAATTACCCAACTTTCATCTTTTAAAGCTTCATTTATATTTTTGGGTTATATGGTTGAAATGAAACAAAAGAAATTACCTTTGTCTTGAGCTTATGATCTAAGAGTTCTTTTATTTAAATTACCAATAACATTTTCTAGTGGATGACTCTTAGGTTCTTTAATATTAATGATTTCGTGGTTTTTTAAGGATTTATCTTTGACATCATTGCCTAAGGGTCTTGTTCATTAACCTTAATAGCTTCTTCTTCGACTAAGTCATCATCCTCAAAAGGTGATGTTTTAGGCGAGGGAGGAGTTTCATCGAATGTCACATTTAAGGATTCTTTGACTTTCATGGTTTGTTTGTTGAGTATTATAGAGGCTTTTACTTATTTGATAGTATCTAAGAAAAAACCTTCGTAGATTTGGGTTCAAACTTGGTGAGATATTCTTTTGTATTAAGAATGAAGCATTTGCTTCCAAATACTTTGAAGTAGTTAAGATTAGGTTTCCTACCTTTTAATAATTCATATGGGGTTTTTCCTAGAATGCATCTAATTGAAATTCTATTGATTATATAAGTTGATGTGTCGACCGCATTACACCAAAATTTTTGTGGAAAGGATTGTTCATTTAACATAGTCCCTACTAATTTCTTAGCTAGGTGTAAGATCTTACTTCTACTACCCATTTTGGATTGTAGGAGTACGAGGGGCGGAAGAATTGTGAGTAATCCTATTAGAATCACAATAGTTTCCGAATTGTACTTCATTATCATATTCCCGACCATGATCTGTTCTAATTGACACTATGGAACATCCTAATTTGTTTTGAATCATTTTACTAAATGTTTCAAATTTTTGAACGATTTGTTTTATTTCCTAGAAATCTAGTCCATGTAAATCGAGAATAGGCATCTACAATTACTAAGGTATAACGATTTCCTCCATAACTCAGTATGGCGGAAGGGCCGAATAAGTCCATGTGTAATTGTTCTAAGCATCTATTCGTTGAGACTATATTTTTGGCTTTGTGACTAGCATGAACTTGCTTTCCAATTTTGCAAGCGTCCCAAAAATGTCGATTGAATGTAAGCTTAGGTAGATTTCTAACTAAACTTCGTAGATACTAGAATTGAATTAATTGCATTTTTGCGTGACTAATTCTATTCCATAAGGTGGAATTTTCATCTAAGGTTGCAAGACATATTTTATCTTCTGATTTATTTCCTAGTTTCATCACATATAAGCCTTTTTTTTCTAATTCCTCTACCTATTACTTTTTCGTCTTTAATTATTTTGCTATCATGTTTGGTTAATATTACTTTACACTTATTATCACATTTTTGACCAACACTTAGCAAGTTAAATCTTATATTATCTACGTGCTCAACATTTTTAATAATGAGGGAGTCATGAGAAATCGTACCTTTGCCTATGATGCTACCACGTAAATTACTTCTAAAAATAACGTTACCTCCTTTGTATGCTTTGTATGTAGAGAATAGCTTTTGGTTACCCGTCATGTGTTTTGAGCATCCACTATCTTTAATCCACTCGTCGGGCTCCAAATTTATTCCCAAACATATCTATTTAAATAACATAATAATTCAAACATTTGGTCTCCAATATCTCATGGGTCCGAAATTGTTAGTACCATACATCCTTTGCATATGTTGCATTTGATTTGGATGCATAAAAGGTGGACAACTTCCCCATGGAGCATAGTTTAGTTGTTGGGGATTATTCCACATTGTGGGATATGTATTAGAGTAGTTTTGTCTATTTTGATAGACTTGGGTTCAAGTTCTTGTGATTTTACAAAAAAAATTTGTTTAGTTCCACTTGTTGATCCTAGACCCGATTTGTCTCCGGATGGTTTTTGAAAACTTAGCATTTTCTTAAGCGAGTGAGTGCTTTTATTAAATTGATCAAGTTTAGCTATTTCCTCCTTTAGTTTTTCGTTTTCATTTTTAATATTTTGACATGTTTTACATCCAAAATTAACTACTTCGTTTTTCTCTAATCGAGACACTTTTTCTTTTAGTCCGCAGTACTCTTTTTTAGCGATTTTTTTTTAATTAGTTTTAGATGACTTTTTTTAGACTACCCTTTAGACTACTTTTGCATAATTGGACTATATCACTTCTAAGTCTAATTCAATCTATTGACGATAAATCATCCTATAAAATTCTGTTTCGGAAAAGTATCTATTAGTCGATTGAGCTAC
Source organism: Tanacetum coccineum (assembly GCA_026074375.1). Taxonomy (NCBI): domain Eukaryota; kingdom Viridiplantae; phylum Streptophyta; class Magnoliopsida; order Asterales; family Asteraceae; genus Tanacetum; species Tanacetum coccineum. The sequence continues at coordinate 16,760 of BQNB010100993.1, read as the reverse complement.
AGGACAAGTTTGTCTTTAGTTCTGTTTCATCCTCATCTTCGCTGCTATCGCTCCATGTTCCTCCAACAAAAGCCCTTTGGTGTTTGCTTCTCGGTGGCTTTGGGCATTCTCCGATGAGGTGATTTGGATCTCCGCATCTAAATCATTTTCTTTTGCTTTTACCATTTTTGTCATCTTTACTTCTTTGGAATGACTTTCTTTCATCGCGTGGTTGTCTTACAAACCTTCCTCGTCTTTTGAAAAACTTCTTGAAGTCTCTCACGGCCATAGCATCCTTCCGTTCGATCAATATCGAGAGAGTCGAACTTTCTTCATCACTAGATTCCTTTTTAGCCTTCAAAGCGAGAGATCTACTTTGTTCTCTTTTGCCTTTGACCATTTCAGAATCTTTCTTTATTATCACTTCATATACTTTCAAGTTGCCGATAAGTTCGTCAAGTGATAGTGATGTCAAATCCTTCGACTCTTCAATAGCCGTGACTTTTGCGCGCCATTTAGGATGAATATAACCTAGAAATTTCCTAACATAGTTCTTGTAGAAAAACCTCTTCAATGCTTTAGATAGTAATGATTAGTGTTAAATATAGGCACAAGCATTATCTATCGAATCCTCTTCCGGAATCGTAAACTATTCATATTGTTGAACAAGAAGATCTATTTTGTTATCCTTGACTTGACTATTACCTTGGTGAGTGATTAATAAAGTATCCCAAATTTCTTTTGTGGTTTTACACATAAAAATTCTTTCGTATTCTTTACGTGGCAAAGCATTATTTTTAGCAAGTTTCTTTTTAAGATCATTGCTTTGTTTGTCAAATGGCACAATTTCATCCTTTTTAGTTTCGGGATTAATTTGAATGGGAGGAAAATCACCATATATAATAACGTGCCAAAGATCTAGATCTTTTGATTTCACATAAGTTTCGAATCTATTTTCCAATAAATAAATCCATCACTTTCAATTAGTGGTGGTCTTTGCATAGATTGCCCTTCTAAATAGTTTTTTCGATTCCCATTAGATCGATTCAGTTTAAATTACAAGTTATTGTTTAAAAATCTTGTTTGACGTGGCTTCTGATACCAATTGTGGAAAATAGAAGGGGGAGGAGGGAGGGTTGAATAGTTTACCCAAGGTTGTCAGGATCGGGATCTTACTTAGGATCGTTTTCGGAGCTTGCAAGATTATGAATCTTAGGATCGGATCGGGATCGTAAGATCCTATGAAAAAACATATATATTTTTGTATAAGGTTATTTTTTATATTTCTATATGTTTTTATATAATATTTTACACGATGAGCATTTACATATATCCCAAAAATACTTCAATATTTACATTTTTTATCTAAACATTCTTTAATAGCATTTTACATCATGCATTGATAACTTGTGTTTTAGATAAATATTTAATTTTTTTAATTTTTATTGGGTATATATGAAATTCCCCCTTATATGATAAACGAATCTAAATGGATGATAAAAGAAAAAAGTTATTTGTTCAAGTACCATGATGGCATGGTAATAGAACATTTGATATATTGTAATACATACTTACATAAAGTTTCATTCATGTTTCAATCGATAAATGAATGATTTGGATAAAAAAAGATACTACATACGTGCACCTACTTCATGTTTCAATCGTTAAACGATTATGGATAGAAAAAAATATGAAACCGTCTTGATGAAAATTTATAAACCTTAGCCTAAATTACCAAAAGTCCAAAATAAGGCCATTCTACGATCCTACGCGATCTGATCCGATCCTACGATCATATCTACGATCCTACGATCCTGCTTGAATTGCGATCTTGTTACGATCCTGATCGTTTTTTGTGTGTGGGATCGTAGGATCGTACGATCCTATGATCAGGATCGCATTTGTATATAAGGATTTATAGTGATCTCAATGTATGCACAATATGAGCAATCTAGTTAAGTAAATAAATCACAACAAGAAATAATATAAATTTGCAAGACAAGAGATAAGAGTTAGAAAGATCAAACCACAACATAAGGATTTATAGTGGTTCGGTAACGAAGCCCCTCTTCTCCCTACTCTACTCCTCGAGTACCCAACTCGTGAGTTTTCTTCACTATGTCAACAAACTCCCTTTAGGCGGAGAAAACCATACACAAGTAGTGATAACGCTATAATTAAGTATGTTTTAGGAGCGTTATTCATACTTTTGTATTAATTATTTAGTCAGTTACCTAAGGTTTTATTACTCGATTATACCGAAATATGCTTTTTAGTGTAACTGCAGCCAAATATAGGAAAACAAGAAAAGGATAGAGGAGCATGCAGAGATTATCACGAATACAAAGAATCCCGTGTCAGGATCAAGTGCGGAGCATCTCAAAGAAGAAGAAATCTAATTACTCAAGCTTCCAAGACCTGAGATCAAGTTGTAATGAAGATATGGTGAAGTACGAAGGCCCACGGCCAGGCACAACTCAAGCAAGAGCATTAAACGAGAAATCCAACAAAAGTTCCACAAGCATATCTCAGCACCCGGCTGGAGAGTTTTGCCACCCGACGAAAGGTTTGACGGACAGCTAGGTTAGTGGAGCATATGTTTTTCATTTCACTCTTAGAAGAAACCTTGATAATCATGAAGGGATCTAGACCCTCTAAACGCGACTTTGGATACCCTTTTGTTTTAGACAATGGAAGAAAACAGACATAAAACAATTGTAAAAATAGGAGACCTCTAATGCCTTATTTTAAATACATCTCACCATCTCTAAACCCTAAAACCACCTATCTCGTAACACAAACTTCCTTAAAAAGCCATCAAGTGAGGAAAAGGCAGTTTTGGGAATATCTTCATCCCTGACTCTCAGGTGGTGATATCCTGATCTTAAATCAATCTTTGAGTAAGTACTCGAACCTTGAAGTTGGTTAAATAAATCATTGATCCTGGGTAATGGGTAACGATTCTTTACGGTGAGTTTATTCAACTCTTGGTAATCGATAAACATTCTAAAATATCCGTATTTCTTTTTAACAAATAAGACAGGAGCTCCCTAGGGTGAAGTACTCGGTCAGATAAAACCTCAGTCTGCGAACTCTTGTAGTTGATCAGATATTTACTGCATTTATGAAGGAGCTAATCTGTAAGGTGCTCGGGCTACTGGTGCAGCTCCTGGAATTAAATCTATTTGAAAATCTACATGGCGAACTGGAGGAAGGTGGGGTAGATCTTCAGGAAAAACTTCTAGAAATTCTTTAACTACTGGTATATTTTCTAGTTGTTTTTCGTCTGACTTCTTCTCCATTACAACTTGATATCCTCTGGATTTGTACCTTTTAGTTTTTATACATTATATGAGGTTTAGTCGAGTTTTACTTCGATCACCTCGTATGATCAAAGTTTCACCGTCGATTAGGATGTGGACGACTTTCTCGTCACAGATAATTCTAGCATGATACTTGGATAACCAATCCATACCAATGACGACGTCGAAACTACCGAGTTTAATCGACATAAGATCAATTTTGAAAGGTTGGTTTAGCAAAATCAGAGTGCAACCCTAGATAACAGTATTAGTGCCTACTAGGTTTCCATCGGCCATTACCAAGACCTTCTATCTTATCTTCCATGTGCTCAATACGCTCAAGAGGGAGCTCATCTAAGTGATTTAAAATAGTCTCGATCTATTCCTCATGGCCCTCTAGATGCGTCTTATGAGAACTCTCTCTAATCTCACATACATGAGGTGGGCCAGAAAAATCAGTAAAGGAGGATGATAGGAAACGGGCTCGTTTCTGAGGTGGTAAAATCTCTTCAGGAAGAAAGAAATCTTAGGGATCAAACATTGGTGATAGTGGCAAAATAGTTGGTGGAGAAATAGGATCTCGTGGTGGTGGAATATGTAATTCATTATTAGTAGCATCATATGCTTGCATGACTTTCATATACGGATCATCGTGGAAAGGTGAGATGGCTAGTGAGGCCAAAAGATACTTTGATAAATAACCTGAAGGATTAGGAGAGGTGTTTCCCGATGAGGCTGGGGAATAGTCTGGTGAAGCCGGGGTATAGTCAGGAGTATTCGTAGAGGAAAAAGCATCCTCAACATTAGAATTAGATAGGATAATAATAGGGTGGGTGGAGGTAGACATAATACTGTAACAACCCAGTGGTAAATAACATAAGTTATTTATATATAATTAATAGTTATGTGTCTTTGCATACTATTCAGGAAATGCAGTGGCACGAAGGACATTCTTGGATGGAAAATGGTTATAATTTAGGTTTTAACCTTGTTCTCTATAACCTCGGCTCTGATACCAATCTGTAACACCCCCTTATTTGACATATAGCAGCAGAAGCTAAATTAGGGTATTACTTCATGAATCAACAGTCATAATCATAGAAAACGACTCAAAAGAGACATTTTGGAAAATTTAGTTATCATTCAATATTATTTCAGAGTTTTACAAAAGGAGGTCCCAAAATACATATGAAAACATAGAGTTTGAATGATAACAAGTTTGGACGTCCTCAAGTCCAATGCCACTCCGTGCCATAGGTTGCTCAATTACCTGAGATAAACATGCTAAAAAGGTCAACACAAAGGTTGAGTGAAATTCACAGGTTTGAAATGTAATAGTTGAATACAAGTCAATGTAATAGTAATAATTGCAACGAATACAATTATCATGGTAAACAATATTATATTATTGCACTAAGCTCATGACACCGAAGCCTTAAGTAAATGTTATTCATAAGTTGTTGCCCCAAGCGGGTGCTTTGCCAAACACCCGGAGTTCCTCAAATGAAATGCGTCCGCTGGCCATGTATGTACCAGAACCTGGACGGGGAAGTTCAGTCCCAATAGATCTATTCACGGCATTCGCGCTTACTTCGCAAAGTAATTAACGGTTCATGATAGTGGGGCCTTATGGCAAATGGAGGTACTTAGGCAATAATATATCAGGATAGCATACAGTTGGAAAATACTTGTATTCATGTTTATAGCATGTATCTCCCCACGGAGTTTAGAAAACATGTAAAGGTGGGACTATGAACTCACCTTGATAAGGTAGTTGATTGATGTCAAAAGTGACTCAATTGGAAATAAACGGCCTCGTCACGCAACCTGGGGTAATATGTCAAGTCTTAGTTTGATTGTTTCAAAACTTTATTTCATAAAGTTTAACGTAAATATTCATTTGGTTTATTAACTTGTGAAAATATCGTATCACTGTTCGGGCTATCATAATCCAGAGGTCATGTAGTAAACGTTTGAGGAGCTAGGACACTTTAAATCGTAAATCCAGTAACTCGTCAAAACTTCTACCCAAGTGAAATCCCCTCACATGAAACTCCCTAGTAACGTGATACGTTATAGATTAAATGATAAGGTTTTATCTTTATAAGCTTCTTCAAAAGCTAGAGGATGATAAATTATGTATAACATAATTGTTCAATAGTGTTTCGATCGACGAATGATAACGACAAATGTGCAAGGCTTTAATAAAATCGAGTATAATAATATTTAATTATATTTTTATAATTAATATAAAAATATTACATTTTATATCCTTGAGAATATGAATACGACAATATATACCCTTGTTATATATATATTAACAAATTTAATCCCTTTATATATTATTTTTAAAACATTTAACCCTTAACTTTCAAATATGGCAAAACAAACCCCTAAATTTTAATTTTAGAATAATTACATTTTTGGCCCGAAAGTTTAATAATTTCAAAAGTTACAATATATACCCTAAGCATGAAATGTTTTGCGTTTTTAGTCCAAATTCCATAATCTTTGTATTTTTGAAATCCAAATTCATTTTGCAGCTTATAGCTTATTACTAGAAACTAAAATAAGTAAGTGTTACTAGCTTGTAGCTTATGAAAGGAGCTTATGAGCTTAAAAATCCAAAATGGGTTCGTTTGGTTTAGGAAAACCAAATCATGTGGGTTTGTGGTTCAAGGCTTAAACAAGTACCTTATACATGATCTAATAGCGCTTATTAAAGATTTAAAACAAGACAAGAGGTTATAGAACTAGTAGAAAAGCTTACTAGTACACGAATGGGTGAAATGGGTTAAAAATGAGTGAAATGAAATCTGAAACTTAGGAGATTGATCAAGGACTTCTTTTCTTCTCTTCCATGGCTTCTACTACAGCTTATACTTCCTTCTTAACCTTTCTTAGCTTGGCTAGATCATAACTTTATGATGTTTTGAGTTTAAATGGTGAATTGAAGAAGTATGTATGTTTTCATGTATATATAGTGCAAAAGGAAGAGTAGGGACCAAGTTTACTTGGTGTGGTGGCCAAGTTGGATGGAGTAGGGACCAAGGTGTAGCCATAGTGACTAAGGAGATCTAGGAAGGTAGTATGGTAAGGTACAAGGTGTTGGTGAAGGGTGCGGCATACTAAGGAGGTGACAAGGTTCAGCTTGGTGTGCAAGTTTGTTTAAGTAGGTGATTCATGGAGGTTCTTGGGTGAAAAAGTGGTGACAAGGTGCTGAAGGTGGCTAGCTAGGTGGTGAGTCATTATGGAGTTAGGGTGGTTGCTTGGTTTAAACTTAGTTCGAGCTAGTTAGGGGGTGACGAGTTCATTAGGGTTTTCGGGTTAGGGTTTTAGTTTTTAGGACGAGTAGGGGCTGAAATGGAGGGAAAGAATGTTTAAATATTGTGCATTGGAAGCTTGTAACATGTACTAGAAACGTTGTATGAAATACCTTAGAAAATTAGAGGGAAAATGGCTAGTTTGAATGTTATGCATTATCAGGTTGTACCATGGGCTTAAAGGAGTTGTACTAGAGTTTTGGAGGGAAATATAATTCAAAATCTATGCATTGTACACTTATACACATGCCTTGAAAGCTTGTACATTTATTTTGTATGTAAATATTACATATAGTCGGGGGTTTAATATAAACGTTTAACGTATAAAGTCCGTTTTATATTAACCGTTATGGATGGTACGTTAAATAGATAATGTATGGTAAAAATGGAGTTTAAAACATATTGCATGACATATTATAATGTTTACTTTCTATAAACGTTGATGAAATTGGCATTGGTAGGTTGCTTAAGCTCGTTTACTTTGGTAATGTAAGTTACGTTGCATTATGGATGGAAAAATATTTCCATGAAAATGGTTGCATCTAATTTAATAGATGGAAATTACACTGAGGAAAATTGCATCTAATTTAATAGACGGATAATTACATAGAAGAAAATTGCGTCTAATTTAATAGATGGATAATTATACTGATGCAAATTGTGGGTTGTTATAGTTCCATACAAATAATGTCTCCATAATCTAAGAGCAAAAACAACAGCTCCTAACTCCAAATCATGAGTAGTGTAATTCTCTTCATGGACTTTCAATTGTCTAGAAGCATACGCTATCACCTTCTATCTTTGCATCAAAACGGCTCCATAACCCTTAACAGATGCGTCACAATATACCACAAAATCTTATGTTCCTTCAAGCAACGCTAAGATCGGTGCACTACATAACTTCTGCTTTAATGTCTGAAAAGCTTCTTCTTCTTCTTTTCCCCACTTGTATTTCTTATTTTTCTGAGTCAACTTAGTCAGTAGCTTAGAAATCAAAGAAAAACCTTCAATAAACCTCCTATAATACCCATCCAATCCAAGAAATTACCTCACCTCCGTTGGCGTCGTTGGTGCAGCCCAACTCTTAATGACTTCGATCTTGGCAGGATCAACATGAACACCACTACGATCAATCACATGACCCAGAAATTGTACCGAATCTAGCCAAAAACCACACTTTGAAAACTTGGCGTACAATCTTTCTTTCTTAAGCAGCTCCAGAATAATCTTCAAATGCTTCCCATGCTCTTCTTCGTCCTTAGAATAAACCAAAATATCATCGATGAACACTATGACGAACTTATCAAGATACGACTTACATACTCAGTTCATCAAGTCCATAAACACAGCAGGCGCATTAGTCAATCTAAAGGGCATTACTTGGAACTCAAAGTGACCATACCGAGTTCTAAATGAAGTAATTGGAATGTCTTCCTCTTTAATGCGTAACTATTGATATCCTGATCGCAGATTGATCTTAGAATACATGCTCGAACCTTGCAGTTGGTCAAATAAATCATCAATTCTCGAAAGAGGATAACGATTCTTGACAGTCAACTTGTTCAACTCGAGATAATCTATACACATTCTAAAAGATCCATCTTTCTTCTTCACAAACAACATTGGTGCTCCCCAAGGTGATAAACTCAGACCAATAAATCCTTTCTCCAGCAGCTCTTGCAGTTGTATCGACAGCTCTTTCATCTCAGACGGTGTCAATCTATAAAATAAACTATAAAAATTATAAAAATGTTATATAAGAAGAAAAAAAAACAAAAAAAAAAAATAAAAAACATAAAAAGAAAAAAAAAAAATAAAGAATAAAAAATATAAAAATAATAAAAAATAAAAAAATGATTATGAAAAAATCTATAAAACGATAAATAAAGAAAAAATACTATAATAAAAAAAAAAAACAAATATAAAAAAGCATAGCGCGACTCTAAGCGCGCGCGTTACAAATACAATATATAATAAAATTATTAAAAACTAAAAAAAAATTAATAAAAAAAAAAATTAAAAGTATAAAAAAAAACGTTGTAGGGTGAACAAAAGACCAAACCATCTATAGTATAATATAAAAATAACAAAAAATGACGTGAAGAAAACGGCTGATCATCCTTACACACCCCCACCCAAAACCCCCCAACCCCATCCAGCCCCCCCGCACCCGGCCCAAACCTATCCGCCGTTCCGCCAGACCCACACCCCCACACGACCCCATCACCCGTACGCCCACCACCCACCCCCCCACCACCTGCACACCCCTCCCCCTCCAGGCACCCACCCCCCCAACACTCCCCAACCACACGCTCGACCCCCACTACAACCCCCTAAACCCAAATATACACCCTTTCCGCAGCCCAACAACCCACACCCTCCAACACACCCACCCCACCACTTAAGTTCCCGCCCCACCCCACCCCACCACGCCCCACCCCACCCCCCCCACCCCCACCCGACCACGCCGCCCCCCCCCACCCGCCCCCACCCCCCCACCTCAAAGATCCAGCCTCAGTAACCATCGTTCTATCTAGCACACACACAAATTAAAAGTGCTAGGTCGCCAGGTGCCATAACCAGTCAACCCAACCCCAGCCGCTCCCACCCCCAGACGACCCCTCACCACCCTCACACCTCCCCCCCCGCCCCCCCACACCATCCACCGCCACCCCACTCCTCCTCCAGCACCCCCATCCCGCAATCACCCACCACCCCCACCCCCCACCCCCCCGACCCACCCCTCCCCCACCCCCCCCCAACCGCCACACCCCCCCCTCCACCCCACCCCCCCCCCCCACCCCCCCTCCCCACCCCTACCCACAACACACACCCCTTACACCCCCCCCCTTCAGCCCCGCCTCACTCCCCCCAGCCCCCGCACACTCACACCCGCCACCCCCGACCAGCCCACGACTCGCTCCCACTCCCCACTCCAACCACCCACCCGCCACCGCTAACGCAATCCCACCCCGGCACCCCAGACCCCACCCCAACCCCCACCACCCCCCCACTCACGACACCCCCCCCCATGGTGAAAACTTAAACCCACACCCCCCCCCCGCCCCCGCCCCCCCAGCACACCACCCCCTCCACCCACCACACTCCGACACCCCACACCACCCCCCCCTCCCTCCCCTCCCTCCCACACCCCCAACCCCATCCAACCCGACGCTACCCCGTAGTTTATATTAGACATGTGCGTCACCCCACTAGCCCCCCAGCATCACACACCTCACTCCCCATCCATCCCCCCACCGCCCCACCTGCCCTCCCACTCAACACACATCACAAAACCTCCCCCCCCACCCCGACCCCCTCCCCCACCCCTACCCCCCCCACAACTCCCCCACCCCCGGCAGCCCACCACCCCGTCCCCCCAACCCCGCGTCTCCCACCGCCCCCCCCCCCGCTTGCACCGACCTCCCCACCCCCAACCCCCACTCACCCTCCCTACACCACCAACCCCACCTTACCGCGTACCGACACCCAACCCCCCCCACCACCACTCCCGTCACAACCCCCCCACCCACCACTCCCCCCTGCAATCAACTAAAAACTCACGTCCGCCCCCACCACACCCAACTCCACACCAACACCGCGCCCCCACACCCCTCCCCCCCACCCCCCACAACTCACCCCACCCATATCGGTTTTTGGTATTAAGTCCGCGTAGTAAAACCCACCCCCCACCCCCCTCCTCTCACCTCCCCCTCACCCCCCCGGGGCCGCCCGCACCTCACCACCAACCCCACCCCTCACACACCACCCACCCCCCCTCGAAATACCGTTAGTTGGGATAGGTTGTTTAGAAACACCCCACACCCCCCACACCACCCCCCCCGCCCCCAACCGTCCCACCCCCCGACTCCCCAACCGACCATCACCACACACACCTCAACCCCCACGCCTTCACCTACCTACGCCACAAACAACTCCCCCACCCCACCACACCCCCCCACCCCCCCCCCCCCATCCCCCCCCAACACTGCCCCAACCCCATACCCCATCCGCCCTCTTCCCACACCCCCCCCCCCACCCCCCCCCCCATCCCCCACCCCCACCCCACACCCCCTCACCCCCCCTCCCACACACCCCGTCCCCACACCCCCCTGCCACTCCAACGCCCGACAACACCGATTCGCACCCACACCCCCACCCCCCGTTATCACACCGCGCCCTGTCACGCCCCTCCAACATACGCACACCACCAATTCACGGCATGTGTGTAGCGAGACGACGGTGTAAATGCCCACATCTCATACTCCCATCCAGCTTCATCCACCCACCGTCAACCAGTCCTACTGAACGAAAAGCGCGCCACTTCCTACACATCACCCTCACACAAATTCACCAGAACGCTCACCAGCAGACTACTGCTACCAAAGACCTCTCACTACCTAAACAAACGACTAACCCACGTGACTAATATATTAGAACCACTCGTAACTACTACCCGCACATCAATAGCGCCCACTGCTTAAGCGCTTCCAAAACTACAATACCACCTATCCAAGAGACGAACACACACATGCCCATACCGAATTTCTATCTCCCACCAGCCGAGATCGAGTCACGTCCGACACATGCTTTGCGAACAAACCACAAACAATAATCCACAGAACGATCTGAACTAATAACATACAACAGTAACTAACACACACATGGACTAAAATCTGCAGATAACTAAAAAAAAAAACACAATTTGACTACCCCCATTTTACTTAACAGAGCGAAAATAAGCAAGAATAGGGTATGTAAAAAAAAAAAATATTAATAATCTATCAACCGCATGGTTCCTCAATCTTCTAAATCACGTTGAAAAGTCACACACACACACACACACACGCTATGACAACTAAACGGGATCGAACAGACACCAAACAACATTTGGCATTGTGGATATCAAACCATTTTCTTCGCCATAAATTAGCGACAACATATATGACTTTCACTCATTTATTCAGAGGATAAATTAAAAACGCTTACAGAGTTACTCACTTCTCGCACACACATTTCTTTCTTATATTGTCCCTCTTACGGCAGCACTAGTAACCATTAATGATTTAAACATTCTGAGATAACATCCACATACTCAATCACTTCAAGGTTTTGAGACTATATAGTAGTATCTAAAGAGTTTCTTTGTCTTAGAAGCACTAGAGACCTTATATTTAGCTTTTGAGGCACTTCCTACATCAATCTTAGGTTTGGAGACTACAAAAGTAGTATCTAAAGACTTAGATTGTGTCAACTTCTCAGAAAACCTAGTCTTAAGAACTACATAAGTAGTGTCTGAAGATTTTGGTGTTCTAGAATTAGTGGATAAGGCTCTACGAACATTCGAATGCACATTCAATTTATATTTTGCAAGACATTTATCATGACATGGAATAAGCACATTTTGCATACAAGAAACACATAACAGAGTTTTCGCTTTAGCAGCGTTTGCAACATTAACATCATTTACATTCTCTTTGTTTGAGATAACATTTGCAGATGTATTATCTGTTTGCTTATTTTTCCTAACATAAACTGCTACTTTCTTTGCTGAATTCTTAGAGTTAGCTAAGATACTGTTTTTGACATGTGAATCTCTATTCATTGGTCTTCTAACACTAGATGCGGCATTCATTCCTGTAGAAGATAAATCACTCTTAGCTTCATTCGTTTGTGATTCTTGTGTTGTGACAACTTTGTATATTCCAGGTACTATGACATTTTTGTTTGAATTTGCCCCTTTTTGTTTGTCAGGTGAAGTTTGTAAAGTGACTGGTTTTGACACTACATATTTTTCTTTTGTTTTTGAAACAACTGTTTTTGTTTGAAAAACTTGTTTGTTTATCGATGTGACACAAAGAAGATTTTGAGAAACATTTGTCTTGTCAACTTGTCAAACTTTAGTATTTACAACTTACTTTTTCAACAGTTTCCAATCAGTTTTAAACTTAAATAATGGTACTTAAAAGATTCTGATTCTCAACACGAATACACCATATGCATATGTTTTCTCAGAGACATGATTAATTAATTCATCCATTTCTTTTTGAGATTGAGACCGTGTCTTTTTGATTGAATCGAAAAGCTTTTGATATTCTAATTTTGCATTGTCTCGTTCTTTTATCAAAGATTGCACTTGAAACTCCAAAGACACGTTCTCATTCTCAAGTTTCTCCATCTTTGAAATCCAAGAGTAATCAAGAGGATTTGTGTTTTTATTATTCAAATTTGACTCCGTGATTTATGTTTTTCTTCTTTTGTCATGTTGTATAACTTTAATTCAAAATCACAACACTTTGCTTTTGACATCTTTGAACATCTTTTTCAAGAATTTTTATTTTTTGCTTACAAACCCTCTTGAATCTGAATGGAATTCTTTTTGATTTGTTCAATTTTAGCATGTAAGGAATTATCTATGCATTCATGATTTAATAACACACTTATTTCTACTTCATGCCTGAGGGATGCTTCCAAAAGTTAATCTTTTAAAAAATCATTTTGCTTATTTATTTCACAAAGTTCAATTTCTGTAGACTCAAAAACATCTTTCATTTCTTTTATCTCCCTTTGAAATAGTTTCTTAAAGAATTCAAAATAGAACTGCAACTCGTTAACAATCGGTTTGACTTGATCTTGACAAAAATCATTTAGTTGTATTTCTTCAGGAGATGTGTAAAAAATGCTTGCTCTTTTACAATTCTTCTGAATTAACTCAGTCAACGTTTGAAAACAACTTTTCATTTATCAATTGTATGATCAAAGGTGACTTCCACACATCGGCATTGATGCCGGGACCAAAGAAGTTGCATTTTATCTTGTCAGAAGGAATAAAAGAAGATTGAAAATATTTTTGCTCAGCAAGAAGTTCTTTTTGAGTAACAAAGTCTTTATAAAGAGCATTTATTTGTTTGTAATCAATTGTCCAATAATTCTATTTGTTTGCAACAGCAATTGGATCATTCTTTTTTTCTTTCTTTTTTTGTTGGCTTTTGGAAGCATCATCAAGAGTGTCCTCAGTATCTCTAACATTCAAAGGAATTTCTGAATTAATCAGACTAGAGGCAAGATATAACTTTGGACATTGAGAAATTCCTTGCTTGAGTGTATAAGGATTCGGGTACCTCAAACCATGTTTTAATTGCGAATCATACACAGACAATGCTTGGTCCCACGCCCCCATAAACATTCCATGTAAGGAAGCCAAGTTTCATATTAAGATCAACCATTCTTTTAAGTTTGGCCTCTAGATCTAGAATAGTGTCATGATAACGATCCTCATTTCCACTCATTTATCTTTTTAAAATTAAATAAGTCTTTTGAAGTTCCTTATTTTTTCGCTTGTAATCAGTGACAGCTAAATCTAATTTATCTCGTTGTTTTCCTAGATCTCGAATAATATCTCGATCACAACAAAATTGAGACTGGATCTTGTTGATTAAAATGTTTTGCTCGTCTATCATCCTCAAAAGAAATATCGTTAAGATAACTGTTATCCCCTTTGATGTTTTCCAAAACCCGAACCTTTTCCTTATACAACTCAAGTTGACTAGACAAAGTCGTGTTTTGTTGTTGGACTTTTTGAGCAAATAATTATTGTTTCTCAGCTTCCTGATATGCATTTCTAGCTAGTTGCTCTAACGTATATCGGTTAGCAACATGTGTATCATTTTCAACACTACCACTATTAACATTTCCATTTGGCTCATCAAATATAATATTGCTATTAATTTGATCATCACTAATTGTACTATTAATAATTTTAGTATTAGTTGGATACATTTGTTCTTGATTATCTTTGATGGATGAAGATTGTACCTCATTAATAAATGCAGAATCATAGCTTGGCCCAGCATCAGAAGTATTATCGGTTGGTTGGATCCTAGTCATTAAGCGTATGTTTGCACTAAGCTCTTCAATTTCTTCCATCCTTGATGCATCAGCAAAGAGAAAATCATTTTGTTCATCGGTAAGAATTACTCCAGCTTCATCCTGTTTGGCCAGCAACATTTGTTCCATGAAGTATTTTGAATCCCGAACTCTTGACTTTGGACAATTCCTAGCATAATGTCCTTTTCCACTACAGTTGTAGCATTGAACAGTTGAAGTATTTCCTGAAGACGAAGTTCGAAGAGTCCTTTGAACATTTTCTGTCTCATTTTGAGCATTAGATCCCTCAACAACTTCCTCTTGAACATAAGTACGTCTAGTATTTCTTACAATATTGCTAGAGTTCCTGCTTTGAATATTCACCCTATCTTCTTGAATAATTGCTTGGTTTCTGGTGTTGGATGAAGTACGAAGACGATTATTTGTTGGATTAGAGAAATTTTGAGTAATGGCTCGAGCAAGTAACAACATTGCAGAGGCTAAGGGATCTTTAGAATTGGTTTGAACATCATCCTGCTGGTACTCATTGTCATAATCAACCACAGACGTAGGATGTGTAACATAATAAGATGAGGTATTTCTTGAAGATGAACTTGTGTGTGCTACTAGAGCCAAAGGATCATGAGACTTTTTTAACTTCTTTTCCCTTGATGCATTAACCAGTTTCTCAAATTGCTGAAGGTAATCAAAGAGATCATCAAACGAATCCACTGTCAAACGTTTAGCAAGACGAACTTGGGTGACATATTTCAACCATTCCGGTTGCAAGCTATTCAGGAACTTTGTGTTAACTGTGACAATTGGAAAAATCATTTTATTTCATTCCAAATCATTCATTAACTGAGCAAAGCGGTTGTAGACAGAAACAAGTGCTTCCCCTAGTTCAGCAACAAACTGATCAAATTCGTTCGTAAAACGAGTTTAACTGTCAACTTGGTTTTGTATAGTGCCCCTCATCAGACGTTTAACTCTTTTCCACATTTCCTTGGCCGTAGTACAAGCATCCACAGAGTTGTAAATTTCATTTGGAATAGAAAGTAGAATCAGATTCATGAGCTCAATTTCAGCATCATAGTGCAATAATTCATCACCTTGTAAATCCTCTGCTGTCTGTAGTGTCGGTAATGTTGAACCAGTAGGAACAAACATTTGAAACTGATAAGGACCTTCATCAAGTTCTTTGTTAAGCCACTTTCGGTTTTCTCTCTTTCAATTTATATATCGTCTAAATCTACTTGCCCATGGTATATAACTACCCCTTTCAAGCATGGGAGGCCTAGTCTCAGAACCGGCATCAACGAGATATTGTTGATATGTTTTGGATGTTGACATTACGTATGATTAAAAGATTGGATCTTTGTAGACAAAAATGAGTGATATTAGTGAGAAAAATCTCAAACTCGGTAACAGTTGTCAAATTCGGACAACATTGTTCTCGGATAACAAGTAGTCAGAAACTCAGTACACTTCTCGGACAGAACTAAAACTCGGACAATGAATACTTTCAAACTCATTAATAGTAAAAACGTATTAAACTCAAAAATCCACTTAATCCCAGAAATCGATTATCTTGTTTTAGTCAAAAAATCGATTTAATCAAACTCGATAGAACCGAGATTTGAAAAATCCTTTGATTATGGATTAACAATAACCACAAACTCGATAAAACCAAAATTTATGATGACTGAATAATCCAAAACTCTAATAACATCAAACTCGATAGAACCGAATTTGATTTACATGTTTAACAATTGCCAAATTTGTATTTTGAAAACACAATTCACGATGAAACTATGAAATTGTGATGTTTTAACACTTTGTAAGCTAATTTATGAGAGTAAAATAACTTCCTCCCCTGTTTGGAAGAATCATCTTCAAAGGCTTCATCATCTGAAATAACAACCCTGGTTTGTTTCCTTGCTTTCCCAATCTTTATCTGAGACTCTAGCTTCTTGACCCTTAGAATAAGCTTGGTATAAGCAGAACTGTAGGTTTTCTTTGTCTTCAACAAGTCAGCCTCTAAAACTCCAATCCTGTCAGAAAGAGTGTTAACTAAATTCATCAATTCTTGAAGTTTCAAACTACCCTCCTCACTTCCATGTGAGTGAACAGCATGGAGAGGTGAGTCATGGGGTGTAGGAAGATGGTATTCTGTACCAGGTTGTGTGGGTGAAAGTTATGTAGGTGAGGGTTGAGTAGGTGTGGATTGAGTAGGTGATGGTTGTGAAGGAGATGGTGCAGGTGAAGGTGAAGGTGTAGGTGAAAGTGA
>BQNB010100992.1:0-24579 GCA_026074375.1 Tanacetum coccineum | reverse complement strand
CTTATAAATTCGGATGATGATAAATTAATATGCTTATTCACATCAAATAAGCTAAAATAAGAACATATATGATGAATCTAACATGATGTTAATCAACTGAAGAAGGAGATAATTGATCAAAGATTGATCGATTAGATGTTCGTGATGCTCATATTGATGCTCGTGATGATTAGATGTTAGGATTAGATATAATGAATTTGTTCCTAGTGATTGATCTCTTGTTGGTAGAAAGAGAAAAAAACATGCTTTGTGTGTGTGTGTGTGTGTGTGTGTTGAATGAGTGTTTGTTAAAGAAAAAAATATTTATATAGTGGATTGAAATGACCAAGATACCCCTGCAGTGTAAATTGGGGATTTAATCTCCGTTGTCGAATGATATGGAGATGGAGGGTGAGGATGAGTCCCTCGATATCCAAGCTAAGTTTGGTATCTAAATAAACTTAAATCATTAATTTATATCACGTATATTCAAAAACATATTCATCATAAACCCTTACACACGTATTTATTCTGTATATGTATGCAACTTTAAATTACTAATCGGTTTATGTTTTCTTCATCACAGGTTTGCAAGAAAACATTGATGTTGAAGGTTCTTTGAGGTAAAAATTACTATTTGAATTGTTTAATTGTGTTTTAGGTTCTACCATTACTCTTTATCACTCTATCATCATAACGATATGTGTGTAAACTTGCGTGAGAATTTTGATATGTGTATAGGTTTGTGTGGAGTCGAAACATCTATTACCAATAATCATCTGGACACTATGGACTGTTTATAATTACTATGATCATGCTCGGTATTAACATTATTGGTTTTCTCACTGTCATCTTCATGAGATCCATGTATGTTGCTCTTTTTCTAATAGGTTATGGGAACTCATGTGCCATGAGTATCATTCGAGTGTTGCTCAATACTTCTGACCAGATTACTAACTAAGCTCTGTTTTATCATAATACCTTCTTTCTATATTTTTTAT
This sequence comes from Tanacetum coccineum, assembly GCA_026074375.1. Taxonomy (NCBI): domain Eukaryota; kingdom Viridiplantae; phylum Streptophyta; class Magnoliopsida; order Asterales; family Asteraceae; genus Tanacetum; species Tanacetum coccineum. Next base: position 23,599 of record BQNB010100992.1, on the reverse strand, counting down.
TTTTAGGTATCGAACATCTGTTTTATGTTCCTATTGCGACCTATGTTTATGTATAGGTTTGTTGATTTCAAAACACAATGGCCATAATGACAATATGTCAGCTTCTTGACTTTTTTCTCAATTTTTTCATTGGATTAGATTACTGTGTCTTGCTTTGTTGCTTATGATATCCACTATCAATCATTGTGCATACATGTGATGTGGCAAGATGCTAGATGGTTGGATCTTTGAAGCTTCATATATAAAGTTTCTGATTAAACTGTTTATTTGTTTTTTTTTGTTCCGCTTCATTTATTAGTCAAGTTCCCTTCCACTTCTGAAATTTATGTTCTGTTTGAAGGGTTGGTTGGTGCGAAACACTGATGTTGGCTTCTTGATTGACCATTTGCTAGTTTTTCTTCAATACTAATGATCATTTTCTTTTTAGCATTAACACTTCTTCTACTCCTGGCCAACTACCAAGAACCATTAATGTCATAGCTGAAGTTGATCTGGTTGACTCATACAAGCCTAGAGACCATGCGGCAATTGTCAGAATATACAAAGCTATTCTAGGTTTAATTCAAGGTAGTGTTAATGGAGTATTCAGTTTTGTTCAAAGCTAGCAATAACGACCCCTGTCTTTATAGCAAACAATGTCTATAATCTATAGTATTAACCGATTTACTATTCTATGTAAGACTGTGCTTATAGCAGATATCTGAGAGAGGAGAAACATTTGAACTTCTCTCCAGATGACTTGCACCTTCAATTTATGGGCATTCATGGATCAAGAAAGTAATTATTTTACTGATGCTTGGTGGAACAGAGAAGAATCTGAAAAACGGAACTCATATAAGAGGGTAAGTATTAAAGTGTATGCTAAATGTATATTAACATGATGATGGTCCAAAAATCAACGGTGTCGCATTGGTTAATCTAAGACCATCACTAGTACTTCAGGTTCTGTATCTTGACCCGTTAAATACATGTCCTAAGATATCATTTTTTGGATTTAATGTTACATGGTCTAAAGCCTAAACTTATTTGCATTGTTATACAGGATATGAAAGAGTTGATGAAGAAAAATACAAGGTTAGGGTGAGGAAATAAGTTCGGTATTATGCTTCTACCAGTTTACTACCATAAAAATGATTCTGATCTGCTTTAGTATTTAAAGAGAGTCAAAGTGATGATTGATAGAAAGAAGTCTTCTTTGGAGGCCTTTTTAGCATACTAGATTGGGTACTTTATTATGAAATTTTTAGAGCAAAGGTAAAAGTACTTCATTTCTATGTGTTGTTTTCTTATTTCTTTTGTTTAGCATTTTTTTAGCGTTTTGAGGATGAGTGTTGCTTAGAGGTGGAAAATTATACCATGAAAGACAAAATATAAGTGGCCGTTTGCTTCTTATCAAGGACTCACCATGGTATAGGTAATGGGAATGTGCTTATAAACTCATTACCAGTGAAAGGTTTAAAAAATGCTTATTTTTGTAGATTTCAAACTCACTCTTAAAAACAAAACCCAAGACATATTCATATCTCACCATGACAATGTAGCAGTGACAATGCAGGTGAGCAACATCAGTGACTGTGCAAGTAAGCAAGCAGTCACTAAGGAAGCTAAGCAGCGAATGGACCTTCTAGGACTTGGAATTATTGAACAATATTGTGTGGACACACCTAAGTGGTAATTTGCATATGTAATTTTGCATTAGCAGAATTTTTATTTATTTATATATTAAATTTTAAATTTTTTTGTGTGGGGTTTAGATGAACATTTGGAAGTCAGAATTAGGATACCAAAACCGATGAACATATAGTGACATGAAAGGTATAATTGATATATAGCGTGTTAGTTTGCGATCTTCGAGATTTTTACTGAATAAATATATTTTTTCTTATGCAGAATCAATTCATACATGAGTCTATTTCAAACCTCCATAAAAAGGTAATGCATCAACACAATTTTCGCAAAATACAAGAAAGAGACCATGTACATAATTTATTCTAGCAAACTATTATTAGGAAATCTTGATCACCCAAACTTGCATTAATAAAAAACCAGTAGTATTAAACAATATGATTAAAAGATAAATTATTAAGCATGACATTGTCTTTCTAAATGGTATGTTTATGAGTATTTGAAGATATTAGTTTCTTTAAGAATTTCATGATGCTGTAACTAACCGGGCCTGAAGCTAGGACTAGAAAAGCAACAACAAAAGCCATCTTCTAATAACTTAGACGTACAATTGTACAACATATCAGATATATGGAAAAAATTAGTTTATCAAATAAAATATATAAAAAAGAACCTATTTCAGTTGTTTTTGTTGGTTTTACTTCAGCCGTATGAAAACCCAATAGTAATTATCGGTTGTAGCCTGTGAATTTTCAGCTTTGTGATTTTGTATATGTTTGTGCAACAGGGGTGTTTGGCTGCTACTAAAACAGTATCCAAACACCCCTGTTGCAGCAGAAAGGGTGTTTGGCTGCTGCTAGAACAGTATCCAAACACCACTGTTGCAGCAGAAATGGTGTTTGATTACTGATTTAACAGTTGCCAAGCGGCTTTCTGTTGTGAAACAAACCTTTTAAAGATTTAGTAAAAGGGAAAAGATGAGCCCGAGGTGTAAACTTTTCTATGCTATATATCAAGTTCTGTTAGTGCACGAGGGACCAATACTTGAGTTCACCCTTTCCATGAACGCAAACGGTCATGTGTTGAAATTGACCAACTAATTAATCATTTTTCGAGGAAGAATACTCTTAGGAAATTAACGCTTAAGTTGGGTTTTATGTATATGTTACCATTATCTTTATTCTCATTGCATCAGTTGACCGATCTGTATCTCCATGATTGTATTATTAACCTTGAACCGGTGTTCTATGGATTTGGTTACCTTAAAACCTTATTCTTGGAAGGTGTAGATATCTCTAAGAAAACGCTTCTGCATCTTTTATCCAGTTGTCCATCACTTCGAAGCTTTAGTTTGGTAAGTTCAATTCTTACAATAATATATCTGGATCATAGTGGGCCCTCATTGCTTATCTGAATTTTATAAGTTGTTGCAGCTTCCAATGGATCATAATTATGGTGAGGGCAATGATACTCTTGCTGATCTATTGAAGTGTTTACCTGTGCTTGAACACTTTACTATTAACGGTTGGGCTATTGAGGTAACTTCTATTTATATTATATATGATTGATTCAAGTTGCAAGAAAAAACACTTCCGTTGTTAATTTGGTTTTGACATATGGTTCAAGTGGTTCGCTGAGGACGCTGTTCCAAGAAAGCTTCCAACGTCGTTAGTCAACCTCAAATACTTCCATTTAGATCATATGTGTTTCATTGACAAATATAGCTTACGTTTTATTGTTCTTCTGATTCGAAGTTCACCAAACTTGGAAAAAATAAGCTATTGGTAAATAACATAAATTTATTTTGTATCCTATTTGTTTCTGTTCTCATGGCATAATACGTTAACACAATAAAATACCCTTATGTAGTTGGGTATATTGTTGCCATCACCATCTTTCTATGAACGACAGAGAGACTCGAAAGATGCTGATGCAGGTAAAGACTACTCGGATATTTGGTTAGAGCATCTAAATGAATTAGAGATTGGAAATTTTGCCAACTTGAAGGTAGAGTTAAAGTTTGTGAAGCTAATCTTAGCCAAGTCACCGGTGCTCAAGAAGGTGAGGATATCTCTTGACCATAGGGTTTCTTATGATGAAGAGTTGAAGATATTGAAAATGCTCTTATGCTTTTTTCATCTCTTCTTGTGCTCATTTAACATGCAGATTTTCCGTAAGGAACCTTTTTTTGCCATGACAACAAGGATCACATTCTTCATGGAAAAGACTTTCGATTTGGTGTCATGTCAATGTCCATTGGTAGGAGTCCTTTAAATAATCATAGTAGTAAGGCAAAAGATTACAGAACCAAAGACTCATTATCATTGTATGCCTGTTACTAAGGGTAAGTTGATACATCTTTATTTCCTCGATATGGAATCATTAATTTTATGTTATTTCAGCTCTTTTTAGGCATTAGGTTATATTATTATACCAAAATTATGCGAGTAACATATAGTAATCCAATGACAGTTCCTTTGAAACACTACATCTAGCCAGAAACATATTACAATGAATATTCATACGCAACCAACTTGTGATCACTCTTTTAGGATAGCGATTTGATAGGGTCAAGTAGTCCAACCTTATCACTCACTAGCCCCTCATCCAAATGGTATCCAAAATTACCCTGTTCCAACAATGAATCATATAGTACCAGGACCATGTAATCAATTTCTTTGCATCCTTTTAGCACATACTGCACATTCCATTGATATTGTTTTAAGAATTGCAGCTACAGGTGTGTCCTTACCTATTCAAGTCAGTATACATTTTATTCAATAATTAGAATAGTGTAGGTAATTCATTTGTTAAAGTAATACTATCATCTTATTATTTGATGGACATTTTTGAATTTATATATCTGCTTCTTAATGTGTTTCAATTTGGTGTAACATAATTTAAGTGTGTTTCTTCTTTCCTATCACACTCTATTAACCAGAACAAAACACACCAACCAGGACATAACTAAAGAATTTTTTGAAACTGTAATGACACGATATTTACCAGCCCAAAACAGACATATTGACCAACCCAAAACAGACCGACCCGGACCTAACAGAACAGTTTAATATTGGTTGGCCCATAAAACACCAGCCCAGACCTAACTGAACCATTTTGATCCGTTTATGGCCAACCATAGTAAACACTCGCAGTTATTAAGCCAAAGTCACACACACCTCTTGTCTAAACAAATTTCTGAAACGAACCCGCCCGTCGGGCGGGTTACGTAGCTAGTATATATATATATATATATATATATATATATATATATACATAAATAAAAGACACACAAATTAATGCTACCATACAACCCGTGTTACATCAGGGATCACAACAAAACCACGAGTTCACAAGTATAATTATTAGTTGCTATACACCGTCGTTTTACGCGGGTATCGTCTAGTGAGCCTAAACCCAAACCGTTAACCCTAAACCCACGAAAAGCCGAAAATAAAGTTTATCGAAAATACATGATGTTGGATATCAAATGAAAGATAACTTTATGCTTATCATGGTGGTATTTGTGGAAAACATAGTGGGCGGGGGTGAATACGTTTCCATTTAAAATCTAAAAACCACATCAAATACCCAAACAAACTCGACATAATATGAAAAGTACCAAATATAATATATGAATAATGAAAGCATAGAATAAGCAAGTAATCATAACACAATCATAAACATCAAGACATGACCCAATCATAAGCATAAAATAAATAAAGAGCGATAAATAAAATAGAGAGCAAACCGGACACGATGATTTATAGTGGTTCGGTCACAAAGCTCCTCTCCGCCGTACTCCACTCCCTGAGTACCCAACTCGAGAGTTATTCCACTAGATCAACAACCTCCCTTCTCAACAGAGAAAACCTTACACAATGTTGCTTACACTTTATCCGGTACTAAGCTAAATATCGAGTCCTAAACACCAGTAGAACCAACCTAACATCGCTTACCCTCTATCGGGTAGAAAGCTAAATACCAGGTTCTTACACACCGGTAAACCAACCCAAACCTGTATGTTTATGGCCCAACATACCAAACCTTATGTTTTATGGCACAAACACATAAACCATTAAATCTAATTGGTGATACAAGATAATGATGTGATTACAATGATGATCCAAGACAATGTGTCTAATGGATATGAATGACTAATCTAAATGAACGTCCATTGATGGGAAGCCTTCAAGAGGATGAAGATGATAAGATCTCTAATCTTGTAGATCTTTAATTGAAAATGACAAGATCTCTAAGGCTTGCTTTGGTGGATCATCTTGGAAGTATGCTTACAACAAAATGGATGTTAGAAGCATTATGATCATGTGTTAATGAGGGGATTTATGGACGCATAATGGCTGATCTAAATATGTGTTAAAGGATAGATATAATGTGTGTCTGCACTCACCAAAGACTATAATGGAATAAAGCTCAATACGCCGTATCCAGAGAAACTCAATACGCCGTTTTCAAGATATAGTATGTGAATATTCTGGAAGATATCAAACGTTGTCCCTACTCCAAGAAACCTCAATACATCGTATCCAATGCCTTGGATACGCCGTATTGAGACCGACTCCAGACAGTATAAATAGAAAACTCAAAAACGAGTTTTAAGTGTGCTAAACCATATTCTCGATACCTAAACCATAAAAGTCAATTTTTAGAGGAGAAAAAGAGCAGAAGAGGTCGAGCAACGCTATCAATTCCATAGGAGACATCGTGTAATTCCATATACTTTAGTAATCGTTTAGTTTTTGGTATCATTCGTTAACATAACGGTCAACTATATGTATGATGTCATGCATGATGTAAAATCCATATTTTTCTTTTAAAAAAATATGTTTAAGTAAGATGTATATATACCTAAAAAAAGTTACTTTTGCAAAGTGCAAGATAGCTATTGTATACTTGTTCAAATAAAATATATATTTGGACGTGAATTTTAATGTAAAAATAAAAGTGATGAATTTGTATAAAAATACTTGTAAATGCAAAATGTGAAATGGGGTTTGATCATAATGCAAACATAACAAACATGTACGAACCTGTGTTGTAACATACGAGGACTCGAGACGTGGATATGTGTTGATGTATATTGAGACAAAATATGATTATGAGTAACTTGTACAATTTACGTTATGTATTACAAGTTACATGTTTGTCATCAACAAAACAAACGAGACTGTGTAGATTAAATACCGTAATATTTATACTAACAATCTCCCCCTTTTTGATGATGACAAAATATGTAAACGTAATATATAGTAAATGTAAAAGTTACTTGTATCCCCGTAATACATTTACATTACCTTCTCCGTTTACACTCTTCTCCCTCTTTTGTTGAAACAAAAAGGGTGTGTCCTTGGATTTTAACTTCATTTCTTCCCGAAAAGGAGAATTTGCATCATCCCTAGTGTAGTTAAATGGTCTACTCTATCCCCTTATGTTGTTGCATCCTCTAGGTAATTGTCCTTGGTCTATAGCGGATCCATGGATCAAATTTCAAAAGCTTAACCTACAAAATGGTTAGTTTCGTGCAACATATATAAAAAAATATGAAAACAATATGGTGAAGAAAATGACATCTTCCTTTTGGTCGAAACATAAAAGATTGTCGAAGATTAAGAATGATGATGAATGCGTGCATGCTCCCCCTTGACGAGTGCTCCCTCTTGTTTGAGGCGTCAAGATATGATTAAAAATCTACAAACAAAAATAAGTGAAAAACTAGATTCATCCTTGGATGAGTCAAATATATACAACAAAGTGTATATAAGATGTACTATATAAATGCTCGACGAAATCTCCCCCTTGCTCGAGGGCGTTAAAATGTACCTACAAAAAGTAAAATGAATGATGCAAACTTCATCCTTGGATGAGTAAGCCATATACTACAAAGTGTATATGCTTGAACCTACAAAAGAAAACTTAGTGTAATATATACTTCATCTTTAGAGGAAGTCATATATAATAAGATGTATATATGATGTGCTATGATTCTTCTAAAACTAGAATGAAATATGATTCTATAAAAGAAACTCCTAGAAAAGTAAGCTAAAAAGTATAATCCTAGTACTTGCATCATCATGGTTGGCTTTGGTGGTGAGGTTGTCGAAGATTTTAAGGACGTGTATGAAATGAGACGCATTTTAATACGAAATTCACTTGGCTTTTGACAACATAGGCAAATTTGCTTATGAGTATCGGGATATGTAGATGACCCGTCAATCCATATGTATTGTGAACGGTGATTCAACCTTCATGGGTAGTATTGGTAGTGAGTAGGTTTTGGTTATGGTGGTGAGAAGTTTCATGGTGATTCATCTTGTAAGAATGACTCGGGGGAAGACTCAAGTTTGATAGTTACAAGAAGGTTCGTCTCTAAACCTTACCTTGTTGGTTGATGAGGCAATTGAGGTGATAGACATGATGACTTTGTGAGTAGTGAAAGATGGCGGAAGATGGTGATGACAATGCAAGCAACTAACAATGTATGCACAAAGTGATGAAGATGATTATGCATGTATGATCATGTAATGAGAGATATGATTAGAGTATGATAAGAGCACAAATTAACTTGATAAAGATATCAATCTTTATTGACCTACACAATTACAAACGGGTTAGTTTTAAGTCAAATGCAAAAAAAAGAATATCATTTTACAACATGATAGTTCAAACATTTATACCAACAAATACGAATGAAACTTATTCAAGTATTACTACACAAAAGAGTTAACAAGTAGACATATAGATAGACATATATGCAATCAAAACACGTTCGCAAATAGACACAAAAATAGGAATACTCTTAAGCTAAGTGAAGAGGAGGACATATGTTGCAAATAGCTTAAAATGTCATAATACATGTTTGAAAAATATTAGATGATTCTATGAGTTTTAGAAGGACTTAAGAGCTAGATAAGTCACAACTAACTATTAGGCGACCTTACTACAAGTATAAATAACCTAATTAAAGTGTTGAATGCAAAAGTTAACTACCTCAAACGACAAAAGCGCCTACTGTAGAACTGGCATGGACGGTTCCATTTGTACAATGGAATCAGCCTTTGCTGCATATGGAACCGGCTTACTACAGTAAAGGTTCCTCAAACTTCAAAAATCCTAGAAATGTTGTAAATTATTTCTAAGCCTAATTTTATTTGAGATAGTGATCAAATGGGATTTCTTGATGATGCAAAAGGATTATAAGAAAAATTAACGCTTGGATCATATGAATTTTGACTATTCCAAACGCTCCTAATTCTAGGTAGATGGATCAATCAAGAAGCACAAATACCACAATGTCAACCGTAAACATAAGCAATTTAGTTCACAAACATACATTTAAGAATTCAAACATAAACAACACAAAAAGAAATGAGTAATCATACAAGTACATATCCCAAATAGTTCATCCAAACACAAGGATAATGAAGAAGATGATTTAAGATTACTAAATCGATTGCACTAACAATGAAGTGAAAAGGTACATGTCAAAGGAAACAAATAGGCACGGGATTTAATGAAGTTGTGATTAACTAGATTTAAAGAAAATCCTAGACTTCTAATGTATACCAACAATACCATAACACAAGTAGCAAGTATATCATGTAGAAATGTCATATAAGGAACAAGATGAAAAGATCATGCAAATCATGTTTAAGAATGTATAAATTAGACCATTATACGAATAGATTTAAGGAATGCCAACAAGGAACAAGAACTATCAAACATAGACATATCCCTATCCAAATAATGAGATCATATGATACATCATATAAGAGACAAAATTACTTCAAATGTAAGAATCATGCAAGTCATGTTTAAGTCTTAACATTTAATATCATGAATACAAGCATAAAAGCATTTAAAAAATGAAGCAAAACCTTTCCTAAGGATTACGTATTTTTCAATTAATCAAATAGTTATCAAACACCAAGATAACGACAAGACAAATAATCAAACAAGACCATATAATCAACACATGTATATGCAAAGCAGGATGTCATGAAAGACTAACGGAAGAAAAGTCATATTTACTACTAATATGGAAAACGTAGCATTAGTGGTGTTTGGGATAGGGAGAACACGTTGGTGAACTAGTGGTTATAGAGGATTGACAAGAATGAAATGACAATTTCAAAATGTGTAGACAATTTTAACGAAGCATTTTTGAAATGCCCCTTTTTCAACAAGACCAAAAATATTTAAATCTTTTGGCGGAAACGCCATGACCAAAAATTGAACTTTTGTTATTATCATAGAAGTTGACAATAATATATTACAAATCCTTTGAAAATATCTTTACATGAAACTAGACTCAATTATCTTTAAAATGACGGGTGTCACAACTTCTAATTTCATACGATTGATTTTATACAAAATATCTAAAATGACCCATTTTCTACAAAACTTGCTGTTTCAATCTTATACATGGCTAAAATGACTGAAACTCGACTTCTATAACTTGACATAACATGAAAACTTCTAGAATTTATTTTTAAAATACACACTTGGTCAAAATTAACTGAGGCATCGTTCTTTTATGGGTTTTGCCAAACACTAGTTTTGACCCGTTTTAACCAAAACAATAACTTATTACTTTGACCTGCTTTGAAAAATACTTTTAAAACTACAACAAGATATCATTACACTTCATCTTTACTTGAGTATTTCGGATGAAACATTCAAGTTGCCAATCCCACTTTGATGTGCATAAATTTAATGACAATATTTTTCAACACACTTAACTAACTTACTTAATTCCTAAGATAATGAGATTTTGCATCTTGTTGATATATAATTTGCAAAGAAGGATAAATATGCCTATATGAAGTGCACGAAACCTAGCATAAGCCGTAATATGCATATTCATGAAATCGGCAAGCTAACACATAAGTAACATGGCATCCCAAACGCTAATGAAAACAACAAGCTCACATATAAGATGCAAAAAGTATATAATAGTAATTAAGTTGCAATAAGTAATCATATACCATATTACACATTTTAAACATCACTTCTACTTATATGACTTACCTAAGCAATTAAGGAAATACATTTTCTACAAAATTAGGAGTTATCCCAAACACTCATTTCGAAACCAAGTTGTTATATAATTTTCTTAAATCAATCAAACAAGAGAAAGAATTGACACATATGATCCACAAACAAACAAGTTAAATTGCAATTTGAGATGAGCATACAATTGAGATAAATAAACAATGCAAATTAAGCCAACTAGTCATTTATCATATCATACGAAAAAAAATTCTTTTCGCCTTGCGTCGAATATAACGATGTATACCAAGCTTGATTAGTGTCAAAAATTCTTTAATTTCAAAGGAGAATGCATCAATGTTCAAAGGAAACCAACTAAAATTGCCCGACTCAAAAGTTTGAGTTTCTATGTTAATACGAAACTTGAAATTTTGGACACTTTGTAGTATTTTAAAATTTTGACCTACTTAAAATTATAATCAGTACCTCTAACCTATTTTAATAGAAACTAGACTCAATTCTCTTCGAAACGATAGGTGGCACGACTCGTACGGCTTTACGGTTAGTATTTTACGGGCTTTTGAAGTTGATCAAAATTTTGAAAAACTTTCTGTAGAACCGGGTCCGCCGGTTCCTTTACCAAATGGAACCGGCTTTTGTTAACAAAGGAATCGGGGGTCTGGATGAATTTTCCAAAAACGCATATTTCGACCCGACAAAAAAGTTTAACACTTGGTAGGCGTTAAGGTAGACTTATATAGCAAATTTTAATCATGATTCAAGCTTGTATAACTAAGATATTCAACAATCAAGACTTGTAAGAATGAAACAACGATATACTTTTCATATTAAGTCTCGCTTTTCGAATAATTTGATACATGGATCGTACTTGTTTTTGAAAACTAGAGCCACGTGGCTTTGATACCAATTGTAGAAAACGTAGGGGGGGGTGAATACGTTTCCGTTTAAAATCTAAAAACTTTCGTATCAAATACCCGAACAAACTCGACATAATATGAAAAGTACCAAATATAATATATGAATAATGAAAGCATGGAATAAGCAAGTAATCACAACACAATCATAAACATCAAGACACAAAACAATCATAAGCATAAAATAAATAGAGAGCGATAAATAAAATAGAGAGCAAACCGAACACGATGATTTATAGTGGTTCGGTCATGGAGCTCCTCTTCGCCCTACTCCACTCCCCGAGTACCCAACTCGAGAGTTATTCCACTAGATCAACAAGCTCCCTTCTCGGTGGAGAAAACTTTACACAACGTCGCTTACACTTTATCAGGTACTAAGCTAAATACCGAGTCTTAACACCGGTAGAACCAACCTAACATCGCTTACCCTTTATCCACTACAAAGCTAAATACCAGGTTCTTACACACTGGGTAGAACCAACTTAAACCTGATATGTTTTATGGCCTAACATAACAAACTTTGTGTTTTATGACACAAACACATAAACCATCTAATCTAATTGGTGATACAAGATAATTATGTGATTACAATGATGATCCAAGACAATGTGTCTAATGGATATGAATGACTAATCTAAATGAACTTCCATTGATGGGAATCCTTTAAATGGATAAAGATGATGAGATCTCTAATCTTGTAGATCTTTAATTGAAAATGACAAGATCTCTAAGGCTTGCTTTGGTGGATCATCTTAGAAGTATGCTTACAACAAAATGGATGTTAGAAGCATTATGATCATGTGTTAATGAGGGGTTTTATGGATGCATAATGGCTGATCTAAATGTGTGTGAAATGATAGAGAGAATGTGTGTAAGAATGGGTGAAGAAATGATGAGAATTAACCTCCTATTTATAGGCAAAAGCTTCAACAAAATGCCAAATTATGTGATGTCATGCATGATGTAATATTTGATGTGCGAGAGATAAAATGAATTTAGTTAGTTGATTAACAAATGTATTTAGTAAAATGTAAAATGTATTTTTATGAATTTATGCATAAAAGAAAATTGTCTGACTTGACGGATCCGGCGGTTCCTTCCTAAAAAGGAAACCGGCCAGTGTAACCGGAGGGAACCGGCACGCAATTTTGCAAATCCAGATTTTAGATTAATTTATGATAAAAGATCTTATGCAATCTTCAAATATTATGGCTAGATTTGGAAAGATATGATGTGACAAAACATAAAGGTCAACTATATGTATGATGTCATGCATGATGTAAAATTCATATTTTTCTTTTAAGGAAATATGTTTAAGTAAGATGTATATATACCTAAAAGAAAAGTTACTTGTGCAAAGTGCAAGATAGCTATTGTATACTTGTTCAAATAAAATATATATTTGGACATGAATTTTAGTGTAAAAATAAAAGTGATGCATTTGTATAAAAATACTTGTAAATGCAAAATGTGAAATGAGGTTTGATCATAATGCAACATAACAAACATGTACGAATCTGTGTTCTAACATACGAGGACTCGAGACGTGGAGATGTGTTGATGTATATTTAGACAAAATATGATTACGAGTAAGTTGTATAATTTTACGTTATGTATTAAGTTACATGTTTGTTATTAACAAAACAAACGAGACTGTGTAGATTAAATACCGTAATATTTATACTAACAATATTATTAGTTTCGTCTAATGCTATTATCGCTTTTCCTTACTAAGATGGGATTTTCAATCTAACTATGGCAGTGGACCTCCCTCATAATATCAACTTCCACCAATTTTGTCACTTTTTAATTCATTACTTTGTTTTTATCTGGGGCTTGCCCCTCCCCCTTTTTTGCCTTATTGGTGGGTATCATTACTTCACATTCAACACGTGTTCTATCACGATCTTGGAACCCCGGTCATGTATGACTGTTTCCAAGTTAAATGTCTATATTAGCCTTCAGAAACTCGTAGAGACCTACTTTTCCTTTCTCAGTTCGACTAACACTGATGATGTATAGTATGAGCACCAAGCTTACTGGGCTTAGTTCATAATATACATATATTGGCCCAGGCCTAATACAACAAATAGCTGGACTGCTAAGCCTGACAAGGGCCATGCTCCGGATATTTCAAAGGCGCACGTGAGTATCTTCTCAGCCGCACCAGTGCGCATCCGCGGACAAACACTGACCGCGAAAGAACACTCGCGGCCGCAAATACGATTATACGTGGACCCTTGCCCGACAAGGGACCCACTCCGACCACCAACAGTTATAAGCGAAATACTAGGAAACCCTAGTATTGGGCTTGCCTATAAATAGGGGCCATCTCACACCCCAAAAAGGTACATTCTGTCTAATCATTAATACACACATACTCTGACATTCTTTGACAAACATGTGTACTTACTCTCACGCCGGAGCTTAATCGCGGGGTCCGCCCTGCGGTAAGGCTAACGGTTTACTCTCATTTATGCAGATTATCTCTTCATCACTTGGATTAGTGCAAGATCCACGTCACAACCCATTTATTGGCCCAGCCCAATAAATAATATAGACCCATATTCACCCCCATACACGGTTTTTGTACTAACATTCGTGTTTAGAAGATCAGTTTTGGTTGTTATAGCTTGCTCGAGTTCGGTTCCAGTTCGTGTGTGGGACAAGCACTACAAGAAAAAAGTCTTTTAATGACACACAAAAAGTGTCAGCAAATGTAAAAAAAAGTGTCACTATTTACATTTTTTTTCACCTTTACTTTTAAAAAGTTTCATTAAAATACTAGGGAACCCTAGTATTGGGCTTGCCTATAAATAGGGGCCATCTCACACCCCAAAAAGGTACATTCTGTCTAATCATTAATACACACATACTCTGACATTCTCTTGTCAAACATGTGTACATACTTCACGCCGGAGCCTTAATCGCGGGTCCGCCCTGCGGTAAGGCTAAAGGTTTATATCATTTATGCAGATTATCTCTTCATCGCTTGGATTAGTGCAAGATCCACGTCACAACCCATTTATTGGCCCAACCCAATAAATAATATAGACCCATATTCACCCCCATACACGGTTTTTGTACTAACATTCGTGTTTAGAAGATCAGTTTTGGTTGTTATAGATTGCTCGAGTTCGGTTCCAGTTCGTGTGTGGGACAAGCACTACAAGAAAAAAGTCTTTTAATGACACACAAAAAGTGTCAGCAAATGTAAAAAAAGTGTCACTATTTACATTTTTTTTCACCTTCACTTTTAAAAAGTGTCATTAAAAGTCTAGGTGGTAAAAGTATATAGTGACACCCTTTATCAACACTTAATAGTGTCAGGATTGTTTGAGACTATTTCTGACACATGCATGTGTTACTATAGACTACAAGTAAAGAAATTGGTCATATGTATGTACTCTTTATACATAATCTTTAGCTGCTATATTTATTCCAAATTAGTACATACACAAAACTGATTCAAACATATTTATTATTTCAACCATATATCGATATAGACCAAGTATTTGCCTAACCACAAACAAGAAACGAACATCTTTTCCAAGTACGAAATGCAAGTACAATGATTATCGCAATTCAACCAAATATAACTGAGCTAAAAAAAAGAAGAAACTGGGCATGCTTGGACTTCGCAATCCTCATGTCGCTTAATCGGTTCCTGTAACTATTGCACGTACAAAAACCTCATGTGAGTAAGATTTTTAGATCATGTTGTTGAATAACAATAGTGCGTTTCAAAAACAATACAATTACAGGTCATTTGGGTAAAAAACAATAACATGTCAGTGGGTCAAATGAGTCATTAAAAGGGGTTAGAATGGGTGTTCGAATATCTATACCTTCCGGCGACCACTGTGGCACCAAAAGAAGACTACCATCGCATACTTACCAGTTAAGTTAATGTATCATTGGATTGTTTTCCGCCCTTTTTTGAAATGTGGCCGTGGACACTGGAAAAAAGGACAAATTGCATATAATTTTTCCTGATGTGGCCAGTTAAGTTACAAGATTACACTAAATGATACAGTAACTTTTGAAAATCTGTTACCTTTTTTAAGGATCAGACTAAAGCATGGTACCATTTTATGGAATAATCCAATGAAAAACTCTATACTACATGCATGGGTTCTTTATAATTTACTAGCAAACTTGCAAAGAAATTGCATACCTCTCCCTTGTTAAGAGAATCTATGGCATCCTGAAAACACGTTAAGATTCCTTCAGCTGCTATCTTCTTCATCTCACTTGGATCGGGCTGTGTAACGCACAAGAATGAGTAAAACAACGCCCTTTTCATTGCCAGTACATGGAAGATTACTGGAAAACTATTCTATTGGAACCCATTATGAGAAAAAAAACTTGATAACTACATCAACTTTGATAACAAATATTTCTAGAAACAGGGGAAGAACATATTTTCAAAGAAGAAAGAGGGTTCATAAGTCTTTCTTCTGGAATTTAGTGGAGTTGACCCTAAAGCAAATATGCAGTTACTAATGCAAGAGTTAAACATAGTATATTAAGATTTAATGTGAATAAGAAAACTTCGAGAATTTTAATGAAAGGGTTAATATGAGTTGTGTTTCATCAGAAACACAAAACATGGGTCCGGTAAATATATATCTACCAGCGGAACACATTAAACAGGAGTTGAAGTTCGCCTAATACAACCTCCAGTTTGTTTTCATAAGATATTTAACCTTGATTATGTTTTGACTGTTTTGTATTATGCCACCTCTAGTTTTATGTAGATATTAGATAAATATGGCACCCACCCATGTTATCGCCACCGAACTTACTGGTGACTAGGTGAGTACATTTATAAGGGGATAATATATGCAGCTCCACAAATCAGTTTTGAATATTAAGAATTGGTGGTAAGTTGGATGAATGCTAGATAAAAGTAACAGTTTAGACCTTGATGTTAAATCCAGCTTTTGCGCTGGTCTCTATAAATATAACTCCGAATTCACGAGCTTTGGCATCTCCTTCTTCAATAGAAACTTGCATGTTTAATCATATACATTCAGTTTTAACAGAAGCAAGGATAAATGTTTATATCTTTGTTGCTTCTCATATATTATACGTTTACACTAATCCCACCAAGTCCCACCAAATGTCCAAAATACATATTACTATCAATAAAGAAGTGAAAGTAAAATATACCTAAACTTAGAGCCCGTTTGTTTAATTTTTTCATTAAGTTGTGTTTAAATAACATATGACTTAATGTGGACAACCTCAGTTTTATCACTTTATATTTTAAGTCATCTTTCTCAATTAAGTCATTAACAAACAATTTTTATATGACTTAATTAATTACGTTTTTTTCATATTAAGTCAATTAAGTCTTTTTCAAACAACACCTTAATATATACCAGGAAAGACAAACCAGATTAGTGAGTACTGCAGATATTCTACAAAAGTTATTGTTAATGTCAAACCTTTTGTCAACAAGATCAGTTTTGTTCCTAATAAGGACTATAATCACATCAGTGGCTCGTTCAGTACGTACTTCTTCTATCCACTTTGCAGTGTTCAAGAATGATTGTCAATCTCTAAATATAACAAATCCGATATAGAAAATGGGTTAAACTATTAAACAGAACAAAATAATGTCCAAAACATCTTATATGAACATATACTTATTTCAAGCGAGGGTCAGTATTGGACTAAACATCTTATATGAGTATATACTTGTTTCAAAAGTAGCCCAAATGTACTATAAATGCAAACATCATTTAGATTAGATGACCATACTTACTCTTAGAAGATGTAAAACATAAACAATTTACGATTACTTATATAATAAGGAATACTCACTAGAAGATGTAAAACATAAACAACCCCATACTGTCTAGCAGGCCCACTCGGTGCATGGTGGGACCGCTGGAAACCAGGAATGCTCAAGCTTGCATTAGATGTTTTAAGATGCTCTGGCCTTGATCTAAGATGATGCGTTCTGGAAATTGTTATTCTACTGAAGAATGTCATTGGACGGTTATGGGTTCTGAAAGCTCAAACCACTCCATTCTTCCTGCACCCCTGTATCAGTACTCGAGGTTTCTTTGTAGTACGACTGCATAGAGCACTTTAAATCCCACTTGGTAAAGAATGAATTAGCTTGCCGAATGATCAGTTTCATCTTCAAAAAACTATGTTCTAAAAATACCTACCAAATGTTATCATCTGTATCAAATAGAGTTTTGTTATATAGGATCCAGAACTGTCAACCACAATAGCACAAATAACACACTACAAACATTACAAATGTAAAGTTCAATAACCTAACGCCTCTAACGTCAACACATTCACATCTTTCAGTGGGTCAATACATAAAATAAAAACACAAACGCAGATTCGTAGCTCAAACACATAAAACACGAAACCTAACACATCTATTATAAGCACAAACGCAACTCTATGTCAAAGATCCACATTATTCCTATTCTTTACAACCTCAGAAAAGAAAGTGGTGCAATATTATATGAGTACACTATGTCCGAAATGCGACAATAATTTAAAAATAAAGACTTCAACTGAGAGGATACAATTTTCACTAACCACAGGGAAAAGTAACCTCACTAAATTTGCGCTTGGTTTTGCTTTACCATACGTGAAACATCATAACAATGACATCTTAATTAATTTCTGTTCTCCTACTTGGTTTACAACTAAACAAAAGTAAGTTTTGGAGCGCAGTTTCGTGCATCTTTAGTAAAGTGTTAAGAAAAAGAACAACACATGTGACACATAACAAGGATGTACCAAGTATCAACTTATGTCTAAACACAGTCGTAAATTTCTATACTATTTTCCACACAACTAAGTGAGGCATTTCACCAAACACCTTATGTGCATCATTACAAAAGGCTTTCCCAAAAACACATTTTTGATAATTTATACTTATTTCTTAACATATTTTCATTGAGTCATTTCATCGAACATGTTATGTGCATCAATAACTTACAAACCTAACTTAAAATTACACTACAACATCACAATATCGCAAAATAAACAAAATAATAATAATTTAAATCTACCGAATTGCATGTTAATCCGTTAGCCCTAACGAGTTGAGTAACGATCTGCTTCTATCAAATCTACGGTAAGCTTTGATTACAGGTTAATCCGTTAGCCTTAACGAATTGGGTGATTACAGGTTCATTGTCGTGAGTTTGTGTGAGAGTGACGATCGAATTTGGGGAAAATGAGGTGAAACAATAAAAAGGGGGAAAGTGTTTATATGAAAAGGCGAGTGGATAGTTTAATAAAAATATATTATTGTAGTAAAGTTTTTACAAAATTATCTTTAATTATAGTAAATTTTTTATAAAAATATTTAGTAAAAGGTTTTAATGACTTTGAAAAAAACGAGCCTTGTATTTACATTTTTCAACAAGCAGGGCTCGGGATAATAGATCGTGGACCAGACAGATAAATCGAACCGAATTGAATCGGACCGGACTGGATTGGACTGAACATATTCCAGTCCAGTTCAGTCATCGGTCCGTCATTTTCCTCATATTCAGTCTTTGGTCCGGTCCAACGCGATTCGGTCTTATGCTTTGTTGGACCGGGCCGGTCTGACGAACCGACGAACCGAACCGGGCCGGCCCAGCCCGAAAACACGATCCTCGGTCCCGTGTTTTGGACCAAATCGGTTTTCGTCCAGTCTGGTCTTCGGTCCCATGTTTTGGACCAAATCGGTTTTTGGACCGCGATTAGCGTTAGTTACAAGTTAAACTTTCATTCACACTCTTTAAAATGTGTGTGTAAAAATAAGACTCTTACTTACACTTTTTAAAAGGTGTGAGTAAAACTACACTTTTGCTCACACTTTTTGTAAAGTGTGCCTATAAATTAGACTTTTGCTCACACTTTTTTAAAAGTGTGGGCAAAACTAGACTTTTACTTATATTTTATGTGAAGTGTGGGTTAAAATTAGACTTTTGCTCACACTTTTTTAAAAGTGTGGGCAAAACTAGACTTTTACTTACATTTTATGTGAAATGTGGGTAAAATAGACTTTTGCTTACACTTTTTAAGAAGTGTGGGTAAAACTAGACTTTTTTGCTTACACTTTTTAGAAAGTGTGGGTAAAACTAGACTTTTGCTTACACTATTTTGAAATGTGTAAGTAAACATGTACTTTCACTTACATTTTTTTTTATGTGTCATTAAAAATTGTGTCACTAAAAGCCTTTTTTTTTGTAGTGAAGGTTTTAGTTCGATAGCTTGAAGGATATAGTTTGTGATTGGTACGAATAGTTGTCCGTGTAGAATGGGTAGTAGACTTGATCGTGTCTTGTTGTATCTTAATGTTCGTGTTCGGTTTCGATCTATTCACGGTTAGCCTTAAGGTAATCCTTGAACCATCTGTTTACTACATAATCATAGACCACACATAAGTATTATGTAAAGTAATATTTGCTATATGTTTTGAGGAAATCATAACTGAAACATGCACACAGGTACATGGGACCATGAATACTAAACTAGCTTGTCTTAGGAAGATACATATAGTTAAGCATGATGGAAATAATAAACATATACAATCTGTTTAGAAACAATAGTAATGCTTTTATGAATTTTAGATTGTATGTGTGGCTGATCGTATGTGGAAGGCATATAGGACTTGTGTAAAAATACTAAGTTAATAGATAATATTAAGTATGCGTATGGCAAGGTAATACATGGGCAGTTTCATTTCAAAATATTAATTTCGGGTTCATACATTATTGTAGATCGTTTGACGAAGTAGGTTCGAATCCTCGTTTGCGTTGTTAGACTCGTGATTAACTAAGGTACGGATTCTGAATACTCTTGTATTCGTCTTTTGAACTATCGATACGGACATCTGATCTTATTTTTTTATTGTGAATATGATCGTACGGATTCTTGACTAGTACGCCTAATTGTATCTTCGCTTGACCATTAATCCATCGTTATTGCATTGTTCACAATGATCTTTTGTGACAGATTGTTGGTACCTTCTTAGTATAACGACTCCTTCGATTCATTATTATTGATACGTTGCTATTGCTTCATTGTCAATGGACCATATTGTTATTGAACCTTATTGATTTATGATATTGTGACTTTTAAACCTGGGTATTTGAGCTATTATCTAGCCATGGAGGTACCATGGCCGCGTCATTGTGGCACAAATGGCGTGACACTATATGTGGCGGTGTGATTAGTCCACGGTGTCTCCTTATTGTTGGCGGTATAAGGGATTTTAGGAGGCGTATTGGTCGACCATAGGTATATTGCATTGTTATTGTTGTGGATGAAGGCGAGTGCTCAACACCTCATCCATCATTGCTACTACACGTGGATTTGCAGTCCCGTGTGGAGGCCCTTGTAGCTCTAATTGATTTATTGTATATTGTATTGAGCTCTACCCATTCAAACCTTACCCATTGAATATACGCATTGAATTTCCCTATTGAACTCACTTATCGAACTTGCACTTGGAACGTACCGTTTTTAACATAGTCTATTGAATTTGCCTCATTAAATGTCATCATTATGATTCTAAAGTTATTGGTTAAACCTTTCATTGAATCCCTTCATTGAATCATTGTTTATGATCAAATATGCTTCGTATGTTGCTGTATTGCTTTTATATTACATCCGCGCACTGAGCTTTTCGCTCAGCCACATTTCCTTTCCATGCGGCAGGTAATCAGGGTTTGGGACATAAAGGTTGAGAGCTGGTTCAAGTAGCATGGAGCGTTAAAGACTTATTATTTTGGCATATTTAGTTTCTTATGAATAAGTTTGTAGTGAGAACATTGTAATGACTTAGTATTGTTTCCATTTGAACACCTTATGTTATTTATTTATTGGAGAATGCATTGAACTTAGACTTTTGCTCTATTTATGTATCGTTTGTATCACTACAACATTTGCCACTATCCCCAGGGACAAATCCGGGGTTTCCCGGGCGACTTGTCGCTGGGGATAGCTTTCCCGGGCGACATGTCGCCCGGGATAAGTGGAACGGAAAAGCTCGAATGGGATTCCTTCCCTGGCGACATCGCCGGGCCCACATAGTTTCAGTCAAACAATTAAGTGCCACGGTGGATGGTTTTCCCGGGCGACATGTCGCCCGGGATACGAAAATTAATTAATTAATTAGGCATAATTCCGGGCGACATGTCGCCCGGGAAAGGGTTAAAATAAGTTTATTAAATAAATTATTATTAAGAATCCCGGGCGACGTGTCGCCCAGGAAAGATTTAAAATAATTTTATTAAATAATTTATTACTAAGAATCTCGGGCGACATGTAGCCCGGGAATGTTTTTTTAAATATATTTTTTAATGTTTAACAAATATTTATTTAAGGTTATCCCGGGCGACATGTCGCCCGGGAAAAGTCTGCAATTTTTTTTTGTACAGCCTGCACAGCAGGCGATTTCCATATTTTTTCTAGAAAAAATTCTACCAAAACTCAAACCTGTATAAACCAATATAGAATCTACCCAAATACATTACAACTTGTACCAAAACACAATACGATCAACACATTTGATATAATAAAGCTAAATACGTCCAAAATCCGAATAAACACAATATAATCTACAAAACGGGTGACGAAGTCACAAAACTTCCATTATCCGCAAGATACAAGTCAATATTCACCTAGATAACATCTGTTCTAACGTTACGGGGAAACAATATTACATAACGGGTCGCCAATATATACTTCAGAAACAAATTAGCATATACTTACCCAACATCCCCTAACTATCGTCTCTCATCCTCCTCATCCTCGTCGCCGTCCTCGTATCTGAGAAAACTTGTCGTCACTCATAAATAACCTCATGAACATGTTCACTTGTTTCGTGAGCCGCTTCTCCCTCTTTTTGAGCCAGCAATATCGGCGGATGGTGCGTGCTTTGAGGATGGGGGGGACGGACCATGACCGTGCCCTGTCCTGGCAAAACCCTACCAACACCAGGAATGTGCCCCCGCTGCTTGCCCCCCGCGAAACAGTGCATGATCTCAATCCCCCCTCAGTGTAGGCACACTCCGGGGGGTGTTGGAGCCTAGACCTGTAGCATCAGATCTCATCTATGTAGTCAAAAAAACACAAAGTAGTTTAATATATTAGTCAGGTCACTACATTATTTCTCGACAAATCATTAAAGTGCGTGTTTTGGAACATTATAAGAACATACATGCACACCTTTAAAGAAAAATTTTGTATTTCCAATTTCTTATCAAATTCTTTAGAACAACTATGTTTTTTTTAAACATATATGTTGTTTTTAGAACATATGTGCAAAAATACAATTATTGAAGGCGTGCATGCATGTTTTTGGTGGTTCTGTCAGTTCTCGCACTAAGAATGGTTCTGAAAAGAAAGTCTCACTATATATATATATATATATATATGTTAAAATAAAAAGACAAATATTCGTGAGAAGGATAAAAAGAAAACTTTTTTTAAAAAAACTCTAGAAAAATTCCAAAAAAATCCATTAAATCAGGTATGTTGGTGCATAAAACATTTGTAAAAGAAGTTTTTCTAATTTTGAGTTTTTATACGTTTTTTTAATGCGCAAAAAAAGAAATTTTGATGCACAAAAAAATTTTGATGCACAAATTTTTTGACTTGTTATAGTTTGATGCGCAATAAAATTTTGATGCAAAAAGTCAATAGAAGTTGGGTACAAAAACGAATTTTTGATGCACAAAAAACCGATTTAATGCACAAACGTTTTTTTTCATAATTTTTTTCGGCAAAACTATCCACTTTTAGAAAAACTTCATTTACAACTTTTTCATGCACCAAAATACACGATCTTGTAGAATTTTTTCAGAATTTTTTGAGAACTTTTAAAAAAAAAATCTTTTTATTATTCTCACGAATATTTGTCTTTTTATTTGATCTTTATCATATATATATATATATATATATATATGTGTTTTACTTTCTATTAAAAGATGCGACAGGCGCTTCTCTGGAGGTAGTGTTTAGAACAGAGACTCTTGGCCGTAAAGTTC